>OX578148.1:67297779-67547779 GCA_951213105.1 Amaurobius ferox
TCTACTATAATAATAATCTATTTTTTTTTTACTGTAAAAGTTGTAAATTCATTGCATTATATAAGGAAAGTCATGTGCTGCCCACATCAAAGCGTTTTCTCTCTATAATGTGCTCACAAAGCTGAAAACAACAAAATAAAAAATTACAATTAATGCAATAGCACCAGAGAAAATAAAAAAAATTGCACTTTTTACGATTTTCACTTCGACCTTTTATTTTACTTCAATGTTTTTTACACCAGTCTTCAAGGACCTACAGTCTTAACTACTAAACCGATTTTAATGAACTATGGCTCGTTTTGTCTGTTCAGGTGGGATGTGCACTGTTTTACTTTAAAATTGAAAGATACATTTTATTGAATAAATTTTAGAATATCCTAAGAACGGATAATAATAATTTCTAAATAAATATGTCCATTTATCTTGGGTTAAACATATTCAATGAGCATTAGCTGATTTGATAACTGTCAGTTTCCTATTTTTTATTCCCTTATATGAAATGTATATCATATAAGACAAATATTGCGACGGGATTATACTCGTATGTCAGTGAATCTATGTACATGATATCTCATGAACGAATAAACGATATCTTTTGATCGAAATTTAGTACAAAAATTACAATTTGAATACTGGAAGTCTATTGTTTTTAAACGTAATCGAATGTTTGGAAGATCGCAAATTTTTGTATGAAATTTAAAAAAAAACGAGATATTGCACATTTTTCAAATAAATTTATCAAAAAGTCATATAAAATTAAGAAATGTATTAAATAAAGTAATAAAAATGTTGCCAAATTTATAAAAATGACGTTAATGTTTTGCAAATTTTGAATTCTGTCATGCAACAAGAATGCCTTCTAATACAGGGTTGATAATATAAAACTGTACCGGAAAAGTCTTCTAATGATCTTCTTGCTGTTTAGATTACATTTTCACGAAATTCCGAAAAACTTTTCCTGGCCAGTTTTATTTTGTCAACCATGTATATCAGAAATGCTCTTCTCTCCGGTTATCTATAACGCTCAAAGATACATTTGGTTAACTTGGGGAATTATCTAGCGAAATATCGTCAACTTGGCAATATTTCTCCCCAGATGAATGAAAATTTCATCAAAATTGAGAAATTGAAACCAAGTTAACGAAAATGATTTTTACATTTTATTTTGTTTAAAAATACATGGTGCCTGGCGTCGAAAATATTCGTCCTAATCGAAAGTTGGCTCTTTTATTTTTTGTTTCGCAGTTAATACCACAAATGTGCGAAATTTTAGACGTCTGGGTCACCGGAAGGGAAGGTTCTTTCTTTCTTTCTACCCAGACCGTCCAACATTTAATGATAACAAAGGTTGAACGGTCTGGGTAATATAAAGTTGGACGGTCTGGGTCTTTGTGAAAAAAACACAAGAAAGATCAATCATGCATAAGCATTGATTATGAAACACTTTCAAACTGAAATGTAATTTCGTTTAAAAATCTCTAAAATGTGATACATTCAGTGGCGATATCTTTTACAATATCACAGTACTACAGTAATTTATTATACTTAAATATTTAAAACTGTATCGAAATATAAATCATCTGATTCTCTATGCAAAATCAATAAATATTTCATTCATATAACTTGTATTCCAGACTCCAGAGCTAAATAATTTTGTGTGAAAAAAAATTCAGCAATTCTTATGTAACTCACCTTACAATCGCTTGAGATATTTGCATTCTGCATACGTTAAAATTAGGCTTCCTTGAAGAAATAATAAAAATTTTGGATCATTTAACATCACAACTATTGTAATTGTGTAAGCACGGAATTTAGATACACAGATAATACACAGATACACAGATAATATATGTGTGTGCGTGTGTATGTATTCAAAGTATTGGAATCGTGCCAAAGATCGGAACTCGAATTTTCGAAGGATCTACACGTTTTGGGACTTCTAGAACACGAAAAAACTATTTTTTGGAAGACGTCTGTGTGTGTTTCTGTGTGTCTGTGGGGATATTGCATCCACTCTAACTGAAAAACTAATGGACCGAATTTAATAAAATTTGGTAGGTAAGTTTTTTGTGGGAAACCCTGAAGTTCATTTGATTATAGTACGATACGTAATAAAAGAATCTGCCTTCTTTGCGAAATGGCCGGCATAAATTGCCTTTATCCACTCTAGCTAAAAACTAATGGACCAAATTTACCACAATTTGGTGTATAATATTTCAATAACCTACAAGTGAGTTATATACCAAATTTAACAAAATTTGTTATATAAATCACTTGTAGGTTATTCTAGTACGATTCTGGAAAAAGGAACGGGCTGTTTTTGCGAAATGGCCCGCAAAAATCGTTAAATATAAAAATAAAAGACTACGTGTGCTCAATTATATCAATTAAATTCCTATTTTATACGTGATTTTTGACAACAAAAAGAATAAGACTAACCCCATTACTCTAGGACTAGCCGTTCTTGAGATATTTTAGTTTTTTTGCGTTTTCGCTACGCCACCTTTGACAATAAGTCCATCTATCAAAGGAGAACCAAATTTAGGTTTAACGTGCAAATTCAATGGCATTTAAAATACTTATGGCTGTTATTTTGTGCAGATAAACTCAAATTATTATTGAAGAAATAAAGAGAACGTGAATATGAGTCTGCAGAAAAAGACATGTGCTGTCTACATCAGAATTTTTAACAATATTACAACAATGATTTATAGAAGTGAACGGGGATTATTTGCAGGCCATTTCGAAAAAATGTAGGATCTATATTTAAAGATCCACCAAATTGTTGTAGAATAAAATGTTCTACAAATTTAAGCTGTGTACCAAATTTTAACTCTCTAGGACGTAGGAAAGTGCTTTAAAAACGCCATCAAATAAGTATATCATGAAGAGTTATATAAAATTTTTAAAAAAATTGAAAAATTGTTATCTACCAAATTTATTTAAAATGTAAAGCCTCTCTCGTATACAAAATAATTAAATTCTTGGAAAGATATTTATTATATAATACATCTATTTTTCCTTTCTGGAGGATATCGCAAAAGTCAGAATTTAAATGAATTTGTTTTTCTCCCTATATTAAATAATTTTTAATTAAAAAACTACCTAACATATTTTACTGAAATTTTTTTTATATATTTTATGGGATAATGTGAATATTTTCTAAAAGTTTCGAAGCAATTTGTACATTTTAAATGTGCTTAAAAAATGTTTGAAAAATTAGGTCCCATAGGGTTCAATGTATTTCATTTTTTCAACCCGGGTTCAATCCAAAACTAATTGGGTGATATTATTCATTTATATTCCCATAAGTCCCACAGACCGTCTGAAAAGCATACTAAAATTTCATTTTGATAAAGTCATTTTTACGGCAGTTATCGTGCTAACGGACAGGCAGACAAAATGAACAAAGTCATAAACACTTTTCAACTATGTTGTAAAGTGTTAAAAAAGATTACAGATTTCTTAACTAAATCATATAATTTTAAAAAAACTTTTAAAATGTGAGATTTTATATCATTTATTCACATAAAGGAATTGAAGCTAAGGCTTCTTTATATTCTGTCCCCATGTCCGGTACTTTCTTTCTTTCGGCCCAGACCGTCCAACCCAACCGAAGGTGTAAGGTATCTGCTTGGACGGCCAGGAAAGTGCCACCCAATTTAGATCGAAACTCAATGCAGGCGACGTCCATAGGGACCGTACTCTCCTTCCCTACCACCAACCTCTCAAAGGACTTTCAGACTCACATATTTAACGCACCCGTACTTTATGTGAACACGGACACAGTATAAGCAGAGCCGGGAATCGAACCCGGATCCGAGTGAAATACCGAGCTTTAACCACTGGGCAGACCCGCCCCTCGTGTCCGGTACTATAAACGAGCAATGATTCAATCTTATACTTCACCGAGTGGCATTTAGGGAACCTGCAAAACTTTTTGAACACTCACCGCCTATCTAAATTGTTAGATTCTGTCCTGTAGACGACACTATAAGTGTTGTTGAGACCCAGACCGTCCGACCTACCAGAAAGGTGTAAGACGACACTATAAGTGTGCAATTATTCAGTCTTCTAGGTCACCCGGAGACGTGCATAGTGTATTAAAAGGCATTTCCACAGTAAACAATTATTATATTCATTAGACCCCCATTAACATATCCTCGCAATATTTTATCATAATCTTACCTATATCGCAAAAGATAAATAAGTAATGATGGTTATTTTTACGATATTTTTACCACTTTTTTAAATCCCTGATCAAATCAACAGATCACGGTCATGTCCTAGCATCACTTATCCTTATTATTTCATATTAGGTCATCCACGTGCTTCTGTCCCGTCTCCTAAAAAAATTCACTGACCCCTAGAGCATCCCTTATCGATTTGGGATCTCTGAGCGACCTTGCGGTTACTGACCTCAAAATTTCCTCCCAGAATCCTTTCACTCCTGGCAAAATGCCCAGGACATCCCAAGTCCTCCCTTCTCTTGTCTCGATTTACTGAACACATAAATAATAAATAGCTGAAGGCTCTTTTGTAAAAATTAAAAATTGTACTGAATTTTAAGTCATTTTTAATGAGTTATTTGGAAATAATATGATGTGGTCAACACATGACTTAAACTGCAGACTGAAATTGCTTTTTTGCCTGTTCCGTTCTCCATATTCTTTGAAATGAAATATACTCGATTTATGGAACAAACTGATGGCTGAAATATAAAAGGTCGTCGATTATTTGAATTAATCGAAACAGATAGCAGTTCGAATAAGCAACTGCTCAGATAATGGGCCCGATGACATTTTTTTTTAATTTCACAATCATTTTAAAAGAATAAAATACATATTTAACACTTTTTAGGGTATAAATTATACAGTGAATTGTAAAGTAACTGCATTTAAAAACAATGTCCGCATAATTTTCCTTCGTACTTAATGGAATCACTATTTATATTTATTTTCATCTCCAATATCGTTGATTTTCCATCATCACGCTGGATTGCTAACTTATTTCCTTTATCACTATTCTTCAAACTTATCAAAATCTCAGTTTTCTCCCTTAGTGAAAGAACAACTCATTTCGCTTTCCAGGCATCGTTTGAATTACACGAAGAATAAATATCCTCCTCAACGAAGAAACTATGCTCTAACTGCTCTTCATTTGATAACTCAACTCGTGAGCCGCTTTACGCTTTTGACGATATTTTCATCCATCTGGGGCTAAATATCACCAAGTTGGCAATATTTTGCTAGATTACTCATCGAGTTCGCCGTATGTATCGCTATGTGTTATAAACGGAGAGAAGCGCATTTCTTATATACCAGAAGGTATGCCCGTCATATGACGGAATTAAAAATTTGCAAAGCATTGCCTCTTATTTAGCGTCATTTTTATCAATTTAGCGACAATTTCGTCAATCTGGCGATATTTAAAAAAGTGGCCAAGTTTGAGACATCCTTCTAAATATTTTACCAAGTATTACGGAGGAGCGGAGAAATAGGTTATTCATATAGTCGTTTTTATGTTCTTTCCAAGATATTGAATTTTCATCAGTTAGGCGTCATTTTCATTGCTTTAGAATCATTTTTATCAATTTGGCGACATATTTATCAATTTAGCGACATTTTCGTCAACTTGGCAACATTAAAAAAATCTAGCCAAGTTGGTGATATTTCGCCAACTAGGTCATTAAATAAAAAATAGGTTATTCTTATTGTAGATACACAACTAATGGCGTCCAGATACAAAACTTTTAACCAAAGTATTTTTTCGTATAATAGATTCGTATATTCTTTCCACAATATTGAATTTTTTTTCAATTAGTCGTTATTTTCATTGATTTGGAATCAATTTTATCAATTTGCCGACATTTTTATCAATTTGGCGATATTTTTGTCAATTTGGCAACATTCACAAAACCCCGCCAACTTGGCGATATTCCGCTAATTCGTCGCCATAATTTCAACAAACAAAAACAAAAAAATGCTCCGAAACTGCTTCTATTTTCATTTATGAAATAGTGGAGTGTGGTAATGCACACTTTCGTTTACTTTTCCCCTCACAAAAAGTCAGGTACCGCTACTCCACTTTGGAAAAAAAAAACGTGAGTATATGGCACGCTATTCACTCACACAGTGCGAGAAACAGTGGCCTCGCCAGGGAAAAAAAAATCTTTAAAAGGGAGTTTGGTAACCAAATATTTTGTTTCCCATTTCTACAAATATGATTTTTCTGGACCTCAATGGGCTCCGGTGAGTTCCTGGGGGGGTTGAGGATATGACGCTATCCCTCTTCCCTGGCGACTTCACTGGTGAGGAAACGAAGTTGGCAGAGGTAAAAATTTGATAAAGCGTGTAAAATGTATCCTACTCAGGGCCCGACTAACTAGAGCCCGGGACAGACATTCCTTCCGGGTCCCCTCCACCCCTCCGTACGTATGAAATAAACAGAAATATTCTATTCAAAAACATAATTGCATTCTAGAGAAAGGTATAAAAAATGAAGCTCTTGCATATTTTAAAAGAATTTAAATTACTTACAACTTTCTCACTATAGCCCACACACAAAAGGCCGCAACATACTCACATCCAAGGTTAATAGAATATTAACTTATTATTAACTTATTATTATTAACTTATTATTAACTTATTATTAATTAATATATAAGATATTCTACGGACCGTGACTCACATCCCCAAAATGAATCGTTTCGATGCGCAAATCTATTCCGATGTTTTCAGGAAGCAATATTTACTTTTTCAATGTTGTAATTGTTTAAGTTAAGGCCCCCCTCTCTAATATTCGGGTGCCCGGGGCAGCTGCACCGCATGCCCCTGCTGCTACAGTCTCAAAACGTGCTTTTTGGCATAATCTCGAAATCAAAAATATTCAAGGAATCAATAATTTATAATTTTCTAATGCTTCCTTAAAGAAAGCAGGAATAGGTCTTTTCTATGCCTGATTTCTCAATAAAAGTATCAAAAAGGTATATTTTGGAAATCAGACGTTTTACCTATTATAATCAATATTTTCTCTATCTCTGATATAAGAAAGCATATATGTCTGATGTCGGCACCACATGACTTCCTTTAGAATCCTAAATTGATTTCTTCTTTTACGAAAAACCTTTTTTGACAGCTCCAAGTTATCCACGCGTTACTAAACTGCCTTTTTTCTGACATAATACCACTGACCTTTATGGATCCAACGGATCAATACTTCTCCGTTAGGTGACCTTGCGGTTACTGACCTCGGAGTTTTCCCCAAAATTCTCGTCGTTTGGCATTCTGCCGACAATCCCATACTTCTCCCGCAGCTTTTCTTTTATTTTATATCAACTCATTGTATTCATAAATAGATTTCAGAACTCCAGACTTTATCGGTGAATTGGAAAATCTATTACACTCAATGAAATGAGGTTTTTTTTTCCAAATTTATTGGAATCACAAAGTTTGAAAATTTTATTTATTTCAATTTCTTGTTCAATATATATTTATCACGCTCCCTGCATACATAGTATGCTGTATAGGGAAGGTATTGTGACAGGATCAAGTTTTCGGCAGAAGAACACATTTAAAGCTTTCCCGAATCAAACATTTTTGCGGTGATGTCTGTGTGCATGTATGTCTATGTATGTTAGTGTGTGTTAATTTGTGTGTATGTGTGTTTATATGTGTGTGCGTGTGTGTTAATGTGAGTGTGTGTTGATGTGAGTGGGTGTTAATGTGAGTGTGTTAGTGTGTGTGTGTGTAGTGTGTGGTAGTGTGTGTGTATTTGTGATAGTATGTGTTAGTGTGTGTGTTAGTGTATATATGTTTGTGTTAGTGTGTGTGTTTGTGTTAGTATGTGTGTTAGAGTGTGTGTATGTTTGTGTTAGTGTGTGTGTTTGTGTTAGTGTGTGTTTGTGTTAGTGTGTGTGTGTGTGTGTGTGTGTGTGTGTGTGTGTGTGTGTGTGTGTGTGTGTGTGTGTGTGTGTGTGTGTGCGTGTGTGCAAGTTATCCACATGATATCTCAGAAGTCTGTCGACACAATATCTCACAAATGAATGACGCGTTAAGAAAAAAAATGTCAGTATGATTATTAAAGTCAGTAAATATTCGGGCACTAGTGGTTTTAAACACGATCGAATCTTCGAAAGACCTCTCAATTTTCTAATGAACTTTTGAGAAATAAAAAATAAATAAATAAAAAATCAGAACTTTCAATACTGATATATAAATAATCATTTCGTTCGTAATTTTTTATTAGAAAACGAAAACGTTCTTCGTACGAAATATACACTATAAAGAAACGTGATTTTCACAATCATGTGCACATTCCTATAGTTTTTAGCTGGCATTGTTATTCAAAATAGGCTTAACATATAAATTGTTTTCCAAGCCGGGACAAAATAAAATAACTAAATGAACAAAATTATTTATTGAACACAGAAAAAAACAAAACTGAAGCCTGAAACATAAGACATTAGTCATTTTGATTTCGATCATTCGTACACTTGTTGCCAGCGAGAAATATTCAACGGAATGTTTGTCGTTTTTAATTTTTTCATAAAAGTTTGAAAATTCCAGATCTATATTTAATTCAGAGCATTTAATTTAAAATTACACTTGCATTAGACCTAGTTGTTTTAGTAATTCCACCTCATTCTTCAGACCAGACTAGACATCAATTCGTGATTTACCTTTATTGGTGTGGTTGCTGTGTCTTTAGACCACCTCATTCTTCAGACTCATGATGGAGAGCATCCAACCTGAGCGGAAGTGTCTGGTAGATGGATAATATACTCCGTATCTCGGCTGAAATTCGGTATTGAATTTTTTTTTATCCCTTAAACTTTTTAACATTTGAATCGTAACCAGGGCGTGATGAATGCACGAGCCTCCGGGACCGTGACCCTGGGCCTCCAACATTTAACCCCCCCCCCCCCCCTAAATTTTGTATGGGATAAAAATTTAAGCGTAAATGATTTTTAATTAATTTAAAACTTGTAATATTATTTGTTATTTTAAATTATCAAATATGTTAATAGTTTTAAATATTATGCATATATTATTTTAATGTAAAACTTTGGAAATTTCCTACAAAACGTCCTGCAAGGCAAGATGCTGAAACCCCTAAATTTGTTATGTGTTGATGTTTTGCATGCGTTTGAAATGCCGTGACGGTATGGGGGCCCCGAATTAACACCAGACTCTGAGCCTCAAGTAGACTTGATCTCGCCCTGATCGTAACAGTTCATTTTCTTAATAGTTTATTTCCATCATTTCCAGGTGTCACAGCTCGAAAACTAGAATTTTTTAGCAATCACCACTTTATCAAGAAATTCATTTACACTTGCAACAGCATTTTCAAGTGCTTCATTAATGCAGCTGTTTTAATTGCAATTGATGCAATCACGATCCCTCAGTCTCAGAAATTGTTCTTTCACACCAAAACTTTATTCCAAAAAATAAATTTCAAACCAGGACAAAACGATAAACTCGCCGGGACTTCGGGACATAACTTTAGACTGAGACAATCCAGATCAAAACGGGACGTATGGTAAGCCTAATTAAAAACATTTTATTAAAATATTTAAATTCGTGTTCTTAAAAAAAAGTTTTAAGAATCTCTGTTCTTACTATACAAAATTATCTTCACAGGCAGATCTGAAGAATAAAACATGCTGATCCCGTTTGTAAACAAATTTACAGAAAATATGAAATTAAATCAATATATGACAAAATGAAAGTTCTGAAATTGTATTGAAAGATATATCTCTACCACTTATATCCTCGTAGATTACAAGATATACCCGTGCATTAGAAGATATGCACTTGCATTAAAAGATATCCGTACCCCAATATATGAGTTTGAAAAATCTTTGCCAGAATAAAACAGAAGACGTAAGAAATTGAAAATATCAATAATTCCCGTAATCATTAAACTTTCAGGCCATAATTGATATAATCTAGTAAAAATTGCAATTTCAATAAAAAAAAGTGTATATACTAAAACATTTCTTTATTATTTAAATTGGAAAAGATTTGATAAAAATCGTCTACCGTATAAACACATTGGATTTAATTCCGTTGTTTAGCGACATGATATAAATATATTCAAATAAATTGCAGGGAAAAAAATATCGCCTGCATAATATCATGGCTATGGAAGGTTTAATTGTACGTTTTAATTAATATCTCAATAACCTCTAGTCCTAGAAACTTGAAGCATTTACTAAATTTTAAGTGAAGCTATTCCAGGATTACCCACAAATTTCCTTCAAATTCGGCGCAGCTGTTCTCCCTTGATGATGAGTCAAGCACACATATCCGCAGACAGATTTTCAATTTTATTTATATAGATTCAACAATACAGAACCAAGTGGATCCGGATTTTCGATTTTTCTCCGAGAACGGGCAGAAAACGGGTGGATTTCGAAAAGTCGTTCCAAAACTTCCAGGGGTGCAGAATATGTGTGGTCTTTCTTCACCCCCAATAAAGTCACCCCAAACTCTCCAAAAGCCCTCTAAAAGTCTGAATCTTTGCACATTTCTTTCTAGTATGGACTACGGTACAGAAACTAACTGTCCCAATTTCTGATTAAGACGATTGTTTCCTGATGTAAGCTCCATACATTTTTAACAATATAAAATTAACATAAAGTTGCAACAGAATTATCCCAGATTGTTAATTTTCCTGTTTTTTACATGTTCAAATGTTAGTGTTAATTACATATTACTGGATTCTCCAGAAATTAAGAAATTCACACACAAAAAAATAAACTCATAATATTGCTAGGACTGTAGCCAATAATCATTGTATCAAGTACTACTGCTAGAAATATTGTTACGGCGCGACGCATCCTCTAGAATCGTAAGTGTACAATACACTCAGCATACAAGAATGAGTCCAAATTTCTGGATAACTAACACGTTTATTCACAAACACAGCATAAGCAAGAACAATATACAGTAAACCAGATCTTGTAAAATATCCGTTATTACTTTCCTTATATACAATAATGTATAAGGAAAGTATTGTAACGGGGTCAAAAATTCGAATTCGAGTTTTCGACGGGAGAGCACGTTTCAAGCATCCCTGATCACGAATCGAACATTTTTGAGGTGATGTCTGTGTGTGTGTGTGTGTGTGTGAAAGTATGTCTGTGTCAGTGAGTCTATAGAGACGATAACTGACGAACGAATGGGCCGATTCGAACGAAATTTGGTACAAAAATTACAATCCATGAATACTGGAAGCCTATTGTTTTTATACGCAATCGAATGCTCAGAACCCCCCTAAATTTTCGAGTGAAATTTTGAAAAAATCATCAAAAAATCAAAACCTCTATTAAAGTTACACAAATAGGCATTTCTTATGTAATTTTTTATTAGAAAACGATTGACATAAATTTTAGAAAGCTGGCATGAACCGTTCTCGAGATATTGCACATTTTCCCCAAAAATTATATAAAATAAAAAAAAATATTCCCTATTCAGAAACATGTTCACTTTTCATATGTAATATCATGCGATAAATTGGGTGACATCATTCTCGTGGATCTAGCTCGTTCCATTCATGAAAAAAATACTTTTGAGTAACACGTTTGTATTTGAACGCCAATAGTCATTTATCCGCTATAAGAATAAATCATTTCTCCATCCACAGCCTTTTGCGATATTTTGGCGACGAATTTGGTGGAATGTCGCCAACTTGGCGACTTTTTTTAAATGTTACCAAATCAAAGAAAATCTCGCCAAATGGATAAAAATGACACTAAATCAATGAAAATAACGACTATTTAACGCAAATTCAATATCTTGGGAAAAATATACGTATCTACTATAAGAATGACCTATTTTGTTTTTACTTTAAAAGTAGTAAATACATTGCATTATATAAGGAAAGTCATGTGCTGTCCACATCAGATTTTTTTAGGTGTATGTCAAACCTTCCTAAAGTTCCCAGATATCACCAAACTGGCAAACAATCGCCAAATATGGCACCTCTCCTACGAACGTCAGCATATGGAAACCCTAAATTCCCGTCATGAGAAAGATTGTTCGACGGGTGCTTTCTCCGTCTGGTTTTCAAAAGAGACTCCAGTAAAAACATTTCATAATAATATCTTTAAAACATATATTATTACTGTGCTACACTTAATGTTGTATTATGGAAACAAAATGCATAGGAATAAAATAATTTCCTCTATATGCAAACATATAATTGGTAAAATCTAAAGTAAACAAGCAACATTACATTAAAAGCAAAGCAACGAAAAGTGATTTATGTTCACAATATTTTCTTTTTAGCTGTTCATAAAACACCTCAGTTTTTCATCTTTTATTTTTGAAATTGAAGCGAAGAACGTGTTTGTGCCCAACCTAATCAACATCCAGTGGCTTCATAAATCACGTGAAACTTTTGAGAAAGGCTCTGAAATTCTTAAGTGGTTTGGAAGAACCATTTTTTAAGAAATATCACCTGCTTGTTCCCGAGAAAAGAGAAAATTCTTTCTTGCGCTAACACAAAGCAACTTGCATGAGCCGCAATCTATTAAATTACATTAGACTGCTGAAACGCATTTTCCTCTGATACATTCTGGACATCAAGAGCAAACAGAAATAAATTTATAAAGGAGCCTTCATACCGTGGCAAATGGTGTGTAAGCTTTATTTCTGACGGAACTGTTAAGCATAAGAATGCTTAAATGCTTAACTTTTGCACACTTATTTCGTACAGTTTACCACATATCACAAACACTGGAAGTTGAAATTCGTAGTGAAAATCCAACCCCTTCTGTAATTTGATGCTGAATCCATGCCATTCGTAATTCTAAGCTCTATTTATAACCAATCCCAAAAAATAGATGCTTCACAGAAATTTTGGAAATCCTTAGTAACCCCCTCCTACCTGAATTTGATGCTCTGGATTCATATCAGTCATCATATAAGCTCTATCTATAGCCGATTCTGAGAAATAGATGTTTTGAAAAATGTAAATTTTAAATGGGAAGTGACATCTGAAGAACCGGAAGTGGAAATTAGTAGTTATCCCCTACCTCCTCTAACATTTGATACCGAGTATATTATTCATTATCTAGATATCTATAGCCAGTCATGAAAAATAGATATTTTAGAAAAAATTGAACCCCGGGAATGAAAAAAGAGCTGTAAATGGATATCCTTGGTAAATCCCCCTATCACCTCTAGAATTTGATGCTAATTTCATAGCAATTATCATATAAGCTGTATCGATAGCTAATCTTTAGAAATAGATGCTTCAAATGAAATGAACAATTTTGAACCGGAAATACCCCTCCCCCTCCCTTGGCAACGCCACTGACTATAACGGATTTTAATTTGATACATTCTGTACATTCAGAGTAAACATAAATAAATTCATATCAACTGCATCCAGAGTAAACATAAATAAATTTACATTGACTGCATCCAGAGTAAACAAAAATAAATTTACTTCGACTGCAGAGTAAACAGAAATAAATTTACACCGACTGTATTCAGAGTAAGTAAAACTAAATTTACATCAACTGCATCCAAAGTAGACAAAAATAAATGTGCATCGACTGCATATAAAGTTAGCAAAAATAAATTCACATCGACTACAATGTTCTTACCTAAAGAAACCACATTAAAGGGGCGTTTCTAGTGTTAGAATTGAGCTCCCATTACCGATCATGACTTCCATGGACCAGTTTCGTGCTTCTTATTCGTTCATCAACCTGAATAAGTGTAATTAAAATAAGAAAGCTTGCTATATGCCACAATTTTGAAAACCTCTATGAGGACCAACAAATTCCCCCCTACCACGCAACCGGTTTTAAATTTCATAAATTTTGAGCTCAAACTGCACAAAGATGCCATAGTCAAGTCCATACAGAACCCACTTAAACAGGGATTCCTAAATCTAAAATTCTTCTCCCATTTCAGAAAAAATCACCCTTGAATCAATTTCATGTTTTTAATACGCTCATCTGCATAAAATAGCATATATCTACGATGGCAGTAGAAAAACCAGTTAACTTTGAGCAATCCGAATTGATTTTGATAAAACTTAGTACTAAGGTTTTTCAGAAAGTAGCACTCATTTTATATATTAGTATAATAAATTATTTATTTTTAATATTTCTTTATTTATTAATACTACATAATCAGTGCTCATTTTCTAACACAGTCACAGCCACTGTTTAAACATGTGCCATATCTTGGGCTCAATTTCTGAATGCTTTTGTCGCATACTTCTACAAACAATCCTTTCTGTGAGACCAGAAATAGATCTGACATTTGATGAGACACTTTTATGTATGAATTTATTGTGACCAAAACGGCGAACAAATCGTGTAGTCTGGCTGTCACCTAAATTTATCACTTCGTGAATCTAAAGGTCAGAAGACCATAAATTTAGTGGTGCCATACCAGAGGGACTGAGCTGGGCCTTACGAAATGTGGAATGGTGCCATAGGGTAAAGGAGTAACCAATAAGCGCCAAATGGAAGAAAAGGAGGAGTTACCCCCACCACCACCACCACCACCGAGGGAACCACAACCTGTGACCCGAGAATCAGACAGAGAAACAATGAAGATTTTGACTTAAGAGCAGACCAGAAAACCGAATTATCAAGATTTGACTTAAGAGCAGACTGGAGAAGAATGGGATACTAACATGACTTGGAACAGATAACTTCGACATTATGACTTGTGCAGATACTACAGCGATGAATTGATATACTAAGAGAATGAAATAAGTGCGAGTGCAGAGTTACAGCAGACCATATATTCGACGAATTTACGTGTGGGAGCATTACACCAAGAGTTAATGCAGTAAATGAACGACATTAAAAACAGATGCTGACAAAGTCCAAGACAGTCTTGAAGGTATGTGCCCATTGAAATGATATCTGGTCATAACCAATATTTGGATTTTCCGTTTTGGTCACACACATATCCCCTCCTCTGAAATAATATAATTAAATAGTGTAATTGAATTTAATTAAGATTTATGTTGTTAATAAATGTTTTATTGTTTAAGTTTAAATGGTGTGATCAATTTAGCATTTTATTAATTAATTATTCCTTTACAGGACTCACACGAAAGGTAAAATAATTGGAGGGTTTATAGCGGCACAACTAGCAATGTACGACAACAACAATAAATCCACTATATGAGAAATAACGGCCAGGTCATCTTAATGAATTTAATATTTTAAAGTATAACTTTAGATAACTTTCCCACACTTTCCATATCTCTTTTAAGCCACGCCCTCTTTCCATTCAGCGTCAGTTTCGAAGCAACGACCTCTCCGAAACCCGTTCGTTTTTGTGAACAGGTGAAAATCACTCAGATCCAAATCCGGACGGCGCGAAGGATGATTCAGAACCGCCCATCTGAAGTTTTGAAGTAGCTTTTCGGTCTTCTGAACCATATGAGGACGAGCATTGTCATGGATGAACATCACATCCTCATACAACATTCCTCTCCGTTTGTTTCGGAAGGCTCTGCCCAGTTTTTACAGGATTTCATAGTTCGTAGGCTGCGAGGTTTTTTCGCCATTTTAAACATACAAAATAACGGTAAAACTCACTGAATAAACGCAGGACTTACTACGGCCAAAGCAAGATGAAATTGAAAATTGGTCCCGATTACTACATCACGGTCCTTGCCTTGCGCAATGTCTATGCGCAATTCCATGCGAAGCATTACTTATTGGACGACTCTCATACCTATGTTAATTAGACCACAAAAAGTTATGCAGGCGATTTTTTCCCCCAATATTTAGGTGAATGAAGAAAGGAGGGTATAAGATTAAAAAAAAAGAAGAGAAAATTTACATATGATATGATGGTCGAATAATGCTTAGGAACACCAAAGAATATAAGGGATAAGAACAATATAAAGAGAAATAATGTAATATGAAATAACTAAAAGAATTTGATAATAATCAAAAGCCAGAAAAATGATCAGATAAAAGCAATTGAAAGAACAGAGCATTCAAGCTGGATGAATGGAAAACACAAGCACATAGCTGAAGATGAAGATTAATTTAGAATTGAACTCGTTTTCAAGACAAACATTCAATCTAAATTAACCCAAAATTATTGCCTGTTTATGAATATGGTAATAGTGAGTTACTATAAACACTATATGCACTGTCGACAGGCAGAAGCAATGATAATAACATAATCAATAAATAGCATTATTACACAAAATAGATACTTAAAATATGAAGAAATACCGCCCTGAATGCAGAGGGTGGACGGATGATCGGGAACTTTACTATCAGTACCCATGTCAGCAGGGATATTCTGATAAATGACTGAAAATAATCGAAATAATATCAGTTGAACACACAGTTTGGTTTTAAGATGGATAGAAACATAGAGAAAAGAATTATAGGACGAATTTCAAAAGAGTCAAGAAATACGCACACAGTTTATCACAATAATTTAACATGGATGGAATAAAACTATTAATATTAAGTTTATTTTCTCAAGAGAATATTGGAGAGAAAACGTTATACACAACAACAAATTATAAATGCGAGCGATTTTCTTTTGTTTTGGTTTGGTTTGTGTCAGGAACCAATGGGACACAAAATATGTGAATAATAACCGATGACACCAAGCACTGAAAAAAAAACTAATGAGAGCAATGCGCTTACTTTGTTGGTATCTGAACGATCCGTCACACATTTGAGTGAGAAATTTGAAACGCAATTTTGAAAAATTAATCTTCTAAAGTATTCATCATTTCATTTTGAGCGATATTTTTATTTAATAAGGTAAGTGACCCATATATGGGCACTACACCTAATATGGGCACTGTTGTGAAAAAGACACAGATATTCATCAATTATCTATCTCCGATATTTTAAAAAGACCAACAGAAAGAAGGCTTTAAATTATCGAGCTGTAAGACTGGTGAAATCGCTTTTTCCAGAAAAAAAGGTACCCAAGCATAAAGCAGCTGGCAAGTCCAAACGAGCAGCTAAGCCGAAACCAGCACCCAAACCTAAACCCAAGACAAATGTAATATCAACTGTTGCAGCTCAGCCGTCCTGCAGTGGTGTATCCAGCTCCAAAGAATCCTGCTATTGCGTACTGTGTCGTCAAGAAAAACAATGAGACATGATACAGTGTAATACGTGTCGTGTTTGGGTACATGAAGAATGTTGTGGCCTTACAAGTAAGGAAAAATTTTATATTTTTGTATGTCCATCTTGTGCGACTCTGATTAAAGTTTTATGTTGATTTAAGATTTTTTTTAGTATAATTTTTAAGGGTGTCCATATTAGGTACAAAGGTTCAAAATATGGACATAGGTTCCCAACATGGACACTGTCCATTATTAACACCTATTTGATGTTTTTAACTCAATTATTATTTTTCCCTGTTACCCCCTGCAAGGAGAATACATCCACCAATTTTCTAATTTTTATCTGCTATAACGAACATTATAATAATTAAAATGCTTAGGGGTGCCCATATTTGGGTCACTTACCTTATATACGAGTCACTTACCTCGTATCTTTCTCGCAAATATAACTATTTCCAAATATGGAAATAATTTTCCCTGCAAAATTCTTCGTCGTGTTGCTTGCTATAGATACTGTCTGGGAGGAAAGGCTAAAAGTTAATTAAGTTTACATTTTTAAGTAATGATTTCGATATATTATCTATACTTTTGTCAAAGCGTCAGCGGGACGGAAAATCCATTATACGGGCCGTAGCTTGAGGACCTCTGCCGTAAAATATCACCAGTCGCTATTTTTCAGTTCTATCCGACTCTATAAACCTCCACATACACATATTATCCCAGACAATTAAGGGCTATAGTTGCTCAAAACTTATACTAAAATGCATCAATGATTTAGAGCAAGAGAAACAATCTCTTTTAATTTAAGGTATTACCATAGACGAAAAATACACCATTCATTTGATTCATGGCTTCAAACATTTTTCAGTTCATAAAAAAAAATGGCGTTAACATTTTTTTTTCTTTTCTTTTTTACAGAACAGTTTAAAACAGAAGTTTTTTTTTTCTTTTTCAGTCAGACGACATTTCATCAATCGTTCTCAATTTAGGTAATTAGTCTTGTCTTTAAACGGAACTATAATGATTGAAATGGAAAAAACTAGAACATTTATTAAACTATAGGTATACGTATGTAGTTTTAAAAAAGTGGCAGAGTTGAAGATTAAAAAATATGTATTTTCTCCTTTAAATTCTGAGGTACGAAATGAAAAATTAATTCATGAACGTTATAGTTGGTTATTCATGAGGTTAATTAATTACATGACGCTGCTTAAAAGCTTGGCACTTACAGCGATGTAAATGGTAAAGATAAAACTTATTAATGAATTAAAACAATTGTTATTTTAACTTTAGGGCGCTATTGTTCTTTTAACAGTCATTTTATCGTTCTTCTTGGCATAATCAATACGTTTAATTCGACGGAGTTAGAATTTTATGGATGGAATCATTGTTAGAATTTTAATTTCTTTATTTAACTCTAAATTATTACATGATCGATAAATACATGTTGTATGATTACAAAAATATATAAACTAGCCGCCTACGACGACCAGTCTAATGACTTTTAAAATTAAAAACTCTTAAATTACAATAGCTCTTAGATGTCTTCAATAGGCCCATGCTTCAATAGAATGATTAATCTTTCTTGTTTTAATATGGAGACATTACGGCAACAGTGGCTTTACAAAATGTGGATAACCCTTCTATTGTGAAAACAAAAAAATTGAACATTAAGATTAAAGGGATGGGGAAAATGCATTTATTTATGCATTGCAACAAAACCTCTCATATTTTTACATTTCTCAGAAAAGTGTATTATATGTTGCAGATCATGAATAAGGAATATTATGAGTTAATGATTATATTATGACTTAAAAAAAGGACATAATAATCGTTTGCCGAATGGTAACGAGTTAAGCCTTAGTTGCAGTGCTTAAAACATGGAGGTAAAAGTAAATACTATATCCATGCTTTAAAAGGTTTTTTAAATGTTTAATCAAAACTTTTTATTTACTTAGTTAAATGATATTTCGTAATGCATGGAGTTTTAAAACGATATTGTTTGATGCATGCAGTGAAAACAAGAAAGATCAATCATGCATAAGCATTGATTATGAAACACTTTCCAACTGAAATGTAATTTCATTTAAAAATTTCTAAAATGTGATTCATTCAGTGGTAATATCTTTTACATTATCACAGTACTACAGTAATTTATTATACTTAAATATTTAAAACTGTATCGAAATATAAATCATCTGATTCTTTATGCAAAATCAATGAATATTTCATTCATATAACTTGTATTCCAGACTCCAGAGCTAAATAATTTTGTGTGAAAAAAATTCAGCAATTCTTATGTAATTCATCTTACAATCGCTTGAGATATTTGCATTCTGCATATGTTAAAATTAGGCTTCCTTGAAGAAATAATAAAAGTTTAGGGATCATTTAAAATCACAACTATTGTAATTGCATAGGCACGGAATTTAGATACACAGATAATACACAGATAATATATATGTGTATGTGTATGTACTCAAAGTATTGGAATCGTGCCGAAGATCGGAACTCGAATTTTCAAAGGATCTACACGTTTTGGGACTTCTAGAACACGAAAAAACTACTTTTAGGAAGACGTCTGTGTGTGTAAGGGTGTATCTGTGTATGTTTCTGTGTGTCTGTGTGGATATTACATCCACTCTAATTGAAAAACTAATGGACCGAATTTCATACAATTTGGTAGGTATGCTTTTTGTGGGAAATCCTGATGTTCATTAGATTATAGTACGATTCGTAATAAAAGAATCTGCCTTCTTTGCGAAATGGCCGCAGAAATTGCCTTTATCCACTCTAGCTAAAAACTAATGAACCAAATTTAACAAAATTTGGAGTATAATATTTCAATAACCTACAAGTGATTTATATACCAAATTTAACAAAATTTTGTATATAAATCATTTGTAGGTTATTCTACTACGATTCGGGAAAAAGGAACGGGCTATTTTTGCGAAATGGCCAGCAAAAATCGTTATATATAAAAATAAAAGACTACGTGTGCTCAATTATATCAATTAAATTCCTATTTTATATGTGATTTTTGACAACAAAAAGAATAAGACTAACCCCATTACTCTAGGACTAGCCGTTCTTGAGATATTCTAGTTTTTTCGCGTTTTCGCTACGCCACCTTTGACAATAAGTCCAGCTATCAAATGAGAACCAAATTTAAGTTTAACGTGTAAATTCAATGTCATTTAAAATACTTATGTTGTGCAGATAAACTCAAATTATCATTGAATAAATAAAGAGAACGAATATGAGTCTGCAGAGAAAGACATGTGCTGTCCACATCAGAATTTTTAACAATATTACACCAATGATTTATAGAAGTGAACGGGGATTATTTTCAGGCCATTTCGAAAAAAATGTATAATCTATATTTAAAGATCCATCAAATTTTTGTCGAATAAAATGTTCAACAAAGTTAAGCTGTGTACCAAATTTTAACTTTCTAGGACGTAGGAAAGTGCATTTAAAATGCCATCAATTAAATTTATCATGAAGAGTTATATAAAATTTAAAAAAAATGAAAAATTGTTATCTACCAAATTTATCTTAAAATATGAAGCCACTCCCATATGCAAAACGTTTAAACAAATGGAGAGATATTTATTATATAATATCTCTCTCTTTTCTTTCTGGAAGATATCCCAAAGTCAGAATTTAATTGAATTTGTTTTTTTCCCTATATTAAATAATTTTTTTAATTAAAAAACTACTTAACATATTTTACTGAAATTTTTTTTATATATTCTATGGGATAATGTGAATATTTCCTAAAAATTTCGAAGCAATTCGTGAATTTTAAATTTACTTAAAAAATGTTTGAAAAATTAGGTCCCATAGGGTTCAATGTATTTCATTTTTTCAACCCGGGTTCAATAAAAAACTAATTGGGTGATATTATTTATTTATATTCCCATAGGTCCTACAGACCGTCTGAACAACATACTAAAATTTCATTTTGATAAACTCATTTTTACGGCAGTTATCGTGCTAACGGACAGACAGACAGACAGACAGACAGACAGACAGACAGACAGACAGACAGAATGAACAAAGTCATAAACACTTTTCAACTTTGTTGTAAAGTGTTAATAAAATGATTACATATTTCATACGAAGATTTCTAAACACTCTTGACAAATGGCAATGAGTTGCACAAATATATAAAAATAACTATTTTTATTTACTTATTAAAGCCGAAATGATTTAGCATTTCTATATGATTTAGAGATTGCTTTAAGACCGGAAGTTAAGTTATACTTATCATAATGGGTATGAAGTACTAATAAAACTGTTGAGGAAGTTATTGAAAAAAGCATTGAGAATTTAAGCTGGTAGACTTCGATGTATCAAGGAAAGTTATGAAAATAGTCTCAGGCAAATAATAAATACAAAACTCAGCGCCTATTAAATTTTAGCAGATACCTAGAGCGCAGGTGCTCTGCGCAGGCACAGCTAGTGCTGTTTAAAATGCAGCAGATTAATTATAAAAGCAACTGATAATTAAAAGATAGATTTTCTTAAACCGCCTTAAAACTTTCTTTTTTATAGAAAAGCAGCAATTTATAATTATTTATTGTGCAAAAGAACACCTAATAATATAAAAAGAAACCTGATTATTGTAATTCACGACTTTAATGGCATTTTTTAGTCGCTGAATAGAATTACATCATGTTGTTTTCTTCTTCTTCTTCTTTTCCGAAAGAGTTTGAAACAGAATTTTTTCCCCTAAACTCATTTCATCAATCTTTCCTAAATTTCGCAATTAACCTCAGGCCCATGATGTTAGGAAGGAGATAAAACTCTCCTGTGGGTGAAACTCTTAAAAATGCTATAATTCTTTGAGAATTATATCTAGGTGTCACTAGTGTTAGTAAAGTAGTTGCTATTGTTAGTTGAAATAACAGAAAGGCGTAGTATTTAGTATATTTATTTTTGATTATTTTTAAAGTAAGGGTTCTCGCATTATGTGCATAATTAACCAGTATTTTTTCTTAGTTGTAGGATAGAGTACGGAATATATAGAGTTAAAAATAAAATGGAAGGTAAAATAGTTTTGAATACGTAGAAATATTCTTTATTGATTTAGTTCTACTTTGCATTGCACTAATAATTAATTTTTACAAAATTGACAGTTTAAATAATTATTTTAGGACCTTCGCCATGGAAATGCATACAACGCAGGACTCCTTATCCCAGCGCCACCTGAATTATTGTCTCAAACTATATTGGCGTTTCCTTAGTTTTAACTCCTTACTTTTACCTTCATACTCAGGCCATAATGGTTTAAATAAAAAAATAGTTCTACATTGTTTTTATACAGCGAGTATGTGTAGATTGCAGTGTAAACTTAAGGTAAAAATATATCTGATGTATATGACGAGGCATAATAGAAAAAAAATTAATTCTTGCATAATAGTAGTTAATTCGTTAGATTAATTCATCAAATGCTGTTGTTTCAAAGACAAAAATGGTTCAACAGTTGTTACTTGATAATAAAATACATAACAAGCATAGCTGTTATTCACATATAAAAACTGAAATAGATCAATAAATTGAAATCCGGTACTAATACAGGAAGTATTCATTGATTTCGTTGAATAAGTTCAGAACAACTTTAATCTTCAAAGAATAAAAACACTTTGTACAAAAGTTGGTTGGTCATAGTCTGTTTCTTTTATATAGGCGGTTCAAGGTCGCACTTCCCCTTCCGTAACCATAGCAGCGTTAGCCTCAAGTACAAGTACGAACGTTTCTGCCTTCTAATTTCGCAAAATAGCAAAAGAGGCAAAGGAAATTTTGTGACTTTAAGCAGCCAATTCAAAAGAAGTAGAGTGTTAGTTGGTTGATTCAGCTATGTTGTTGTTGTTGAGACCCAGATCGTCCGACCTACCAGAAAGGTGTAATGTAACTGTTTAGATGGCCGGGAAGAGCCGCCCAATTTAGACAGGAACCCAGTAGGGGAGCATTTACTTTTTCATACTATATAATATAGAATATAGAAAATATTGTTTTAACGAAAATTTTTGATTTCGAAATTTTGTTGCCAATATATGTTTTAGGACCTCCTGAACACGTTTCGATTATTTTTCGAGTGAAGTCTGTCTATATGTCTGTCGTCTGTCTGTGGTCGATTGCTTGTGTATACGGTAGTTGCCACACATATTAATGGAATTTCACGAAACTATATCCGGCTTTGCTATTGAAAAATATAGAACAAGATAGAATTTTTTCAAATTCTAGCGAAAACTTTGACATTTAATAAATTTTATATTTTCTTAGCATGGCAGCATAGGATAAAATTTGACAAAATTATGCATAAAAGGGGTTACTTAAGACTCGATCACAAAACTTAAGAGTTTACATCATTGTAGTGAAAAATAGCAGTGATATAATTTTTGTGTTTGTGACGTCATTAGCCCTCTCTTGAGGGCGAGTTGCCCCCTCTTGAAGGGGTACATTGTCAAACTTTGGTACCAATCAAGCTATTTTTATCATGCCCTTTAAAGTAGAAGGTAACATTTTATAATTGTGAGCATTTGGAGAAATAATACAGATTTTTGAATGTTTTTCTTGAAAAAGAAAGAAAATCTGATGTGGGCAGCATATGACTTTCCTTATATAATGCAATGAATTTACTACTTTTACAGTAAAAAAAAATAGATTATTTTTATAGTAGATATTTATATTCTTTCCAAGATATTGAATTTTCGTCAATGAGTGGTCATTTTTATCCATTTAGCGAGTTTTTGGTTAATTTACCAACATTTAAAAAAGTCGCCAAGTTCGCGACATTCCACCAAATTCGGCACCAAATTCTCGCCAAACGTCATGGACGGAGAAATAAGTTATTCTTATAGCATATAAATGACTATTGGCGTTCAAATACAAAGTATTACTCAAAGTATCTTTTTTCATGAATGCAACGAACTAGATCCACGAGAATGATATCACCCAATTTATCGCATGGTATTACATATGAAAAGTGAACATGTTTTCCAATAGGAATTTTTTTTTTTATTTTATATGACTTTTTGATAATTTTTTGGAAAAATGTGTAATATCTCGAGAACGGTTCATGTTAGCGTTCTAAAATTTATGTCAATCGTTTTCTAATGAAAAATTACATAAAAAATGTCTATTTGCGTAACTTTATTAGAGGTTTTGATTTTTAGACGATTTTATCAAAATTTCACTCGAATATTTAGGGGGGTTTTGAACATCTAATTGCGTATGAAAATAATTGGCTTCCAGTGTTTACGAAATTTTGTTCGAATCGGTCCATTCGTTCGTCAGTTAACGTCTCCACAGACTCACTGACGCACACACACACACACAGACTTCACCTCAAAAACGTTCGATTCGTGATCAGGGATGCTTGAAACGTGCTCTCCCGTCGAAAACTTGAATTTGAATTTTCGACCCCGTCTCAATGCTTTCCTTATACATTATTGTATATAAGGAAAGTAAAAATGTCAAATTACTTAATGGATTCTGGTATGAGAGGGTTGAGTTGAGCCACATTTCAGTTAATTTTTGTCTTGTTGGAAATCGTTTCACATTGTTAAGGCTTGTCTTGATTTGTTGGAATCTTTCTGGTGTTTTTTGGGATACTCCAACTTGTGTCTCAGTTTGCATTTTAGAACTGGCTGGGATGTTCTTTATCTTACTGTCTGAATGGCCCTTTCAGGTAGAAGATAAATTCTCCCTTGATTTGCTGTTTTCAAATTGGTGGGAACATGAATCCTCTGTTTTCGAGATACAGGATGTCAAGGAAAGTCATGGATCAGGCAAATAACTCGAGAAGTATTAGAGTTATCATATATTTTTTGTGTAGGTGTATAGAAATATCCATTGGCGCTATACAATGAGGAAACTTTCAGGGTGGGGGCGATGACCCCTTTTTTAGCGGAGTACGGGGGTTACATTGCAGGGAGAAATATCAAAATTAGTACAAAACATCTTTGCGTACCCCCAAAAGATTAAAAATAACTGATTTTAAAAAAGACAATTTTGTTAATCTATACGTAGAACTATAAACGTATAGAAACGTTGGAAAACACCAGAATACATATTATTACACTGCATAAATCGTTAAGCATAAATCGAAAGCATAAATCGTTACAAAAGGTGAATATTTTGTATTTTGTGTATAATAAAGTCAATTTCAGTCTACTGCATTGTCAATTTTGAGGGGGTTAGATTGTACACATTTCTGTTCAGGGTTCTTTTCCATTTTTTTGAAGGAAACAAAGAAGATATATATTAATTTTGAAACGCTCTGCAGCTTTGTAATTGACTTTTTACATTACCTCTAACTGGAAACGAGGTAATCCACCGTACCCTGCTATACAAGAAGTCAGCCCCAAGTTTCAGTTGCATCAGCTAGACCATCTTATGATATTTCCTGTCTGAAGAATTATGTAAAATATATAAATATTCTCCATTACCAAAGCCAAGAGTGTTTCCTGCAACTCAATTTTGGAAAGTCTCCAAAGTAAGAGTTTTTGTTTAAAGTGCAGTAAAGCACAATCTGTACAATATGAAATTAGAATATGTGCAGTGTGAATAAAACTGTATTTTTTTTAATTCAGTGTTGCTGTTGGGTTGTAGTGGATATACTTTTTTCCTATAATTTAAATCTGCTTATTATAATGGTCGTACATGTTATAATAAAATTGAAGAGTCCGTGTTGAAAGACTTTTCAAGTCCTTGAGCCCTTTTATTTACTGAAAAGTTGCTAAGTCCACTTCGACGATAAGAGCTTGCAATTTTGTCCCAATACCTCAACGGTAAAGAGTCCGCTGGCCAGTTCGGAGATTCAGGGTTCGATTCCCGGTTGGGGCAGCAAAGCACTTTACAATGACGCCCGAACCAATTTACCCTATAGGTTAGTGCAAAGATGCCGGAGATCTAAACGTGACTCTAGTACCGATTCAGTGGACTCTGGAAGATTGAGCTCCGTTTTCGAATTGAGAGGATAAAGACCACACAGAATACTAACCTGGGTATCAGGAGGTACCTAGGTACCAGTAGTATCAGGAGTCTAACCTGAAATAAAAAGAGCAGGAGGTGGTCAGTTAGATTATAAGTGGCCCGCCGATCTGACATTAGAGGGTGGAGAATGCAAAGTCCACTTCAATAACAGCTTGCCATTTCGTCCCAGTAGCTCAACGGTGGAGGGTTCGATTCCCGGTTGGGCAGCAAGGTGGCTTACAAATTGCGCTGTGCATTTTGTGTGCATGTATTAATAATTTATCTCCGAAAAGACAAAAAGAAATATGTACAGATGTGTACTGATTTTCTCTATATAATGCAATGAATTTACTTCTTACATAGCGAAAAATGGATGTACAATATCCAAGGAACAATGATTATAACGTTGAATTGAACATTTAACATATTTTCTGTGGATAACAGCATGTAAAACTATTTCGACACCAAATTGATGAGTTAATTATCAAAATATTTTAATATTACTTATTAAAGATGCTATCAATATTGATAATTGTCAATTTAGAGTCGTGTGAAATATGAGTTAATTGGGTACTTCGAAATAGTTTTACATGTTGTCATCCGGAAAAGAGCCAAATCAATTAAACGTTAAAAACACTTTGCCATGGATATTATACATCAAATTTTCACTGGGAAATATGTAAATTCATTGTATTATATAAGGAAAGTCATGTGCTGACCACATTAGATGTGTTTTTTCTGTCAGACGATATCTCGTAAATCTTTCACGGATTTTTCATTCAGCTTTCAACTTCATTCATAAATGAAAATGAATTGGGGGAAAATGATCGTTAATGTAACAGATATCACTGTTGAAAATTTCCATAAGAACTTAAAAAGAACTAATGTATTTTCCCAATACATGTGGTACAAAATGAAAAATCAATTCATGAATTTCAGAGTTGGCTATTCATAAGAGTAATTAATTATGACATTGTTTAAGTTTTGGCACCTACAATATTGTGACGAGATAAAATGACTGAAAAAAAATATTTTTTTTATTCCTGAATCTATTGTCCTCAAAAATACCCTTTTGTTCTTTTTGGCGTTATCAAAGCACTTTTTCGACAATGTAAAAATTTTAAAGACGAAATTGTCATTAGAATTTTAATTTTAACTGACATAGATGCGGAAAAATTAGATGCGGAATAAGTAAGATGTATTATTGGTAACAAGAAAATGTTCCTGGAGTTCCCCAGAATTTAAGATGCAAACCTTTGAGTAAAATCACACTGAAACTCACAACGAATGCGCGAAAATCAAAAAACGCTTTAACAATACACCCGCTTATAACAACAACAAACCGCTGTTCCGATTGTGTTCAGATGAAAACGCTGAGATATCTAAGGTCCTCTTTTCTCACGAGATTACACCCTGTAAAGAGCAAATGTTTCTTTATCCTCCTTAGAGGTCATTCTCGAGAATGGATCTTCGATATGTCAAAAGTGACCTAAATCTAACTTAAAGTTTTTGATATTCAGACCTTTTGATCCAAAAGCAATAACACAGGACGACACTGTTTTAAATCAAATTCATTTTATGTTGAGCTTCATAGAAATTATAGCAACTGACTGTTTAAAGCAACTAATAATGCTTATTATTACACACTCCCAAAATAAATTACAAATATACAAGATACTACAATTCACTTGTCTGGTGATAACTCTTAAATGGAGACGATTCTAAAGATTTTATGCTTACCACTGGCATTCTTTCACCTCGCCTCGTATTGCTGCCAAACCCCGGATACTAGACCCTTCCTAGTCATAGTGGTATCTAAATGGATTTCCTTCTACTAAGCTGCCTATCAAATTCCGCACTCTTCCACATCTATATCGTGCCTTCTTCGGAACTCCCACTCACTCAAGTCAATTTCTTACTAGAATCATTAACCTTCCTACGTACTCCTATCCTTCCTCCTTTTTACGGAATCTTTCACGATCCGAAACTTATTCCCATTTCACTTTAGGAATGCAGAAATGCTGATTAGCTCGGTGATTGGTCTATCAACCGAATTAATTAGAATGGTTAATGTAAGTAAACATAAACTATAATGCAAACTGGGGAAATAATAATCGAAAGATTATTTAGACCTCACAACCTTCAACACACCTTTTTTAAAAATTCATAAAAATTCGTCTATTTATAGTATGGATTCCACTTAAAATTGAGATGAAAGAAAATTTTTCGATCTTTCCGAAGGTGTCCAGAATAAAACTCTGTGATAATATTTTCGATCACTAAAGAACCGATTTGTGTGAAAATCGTCTAAAATTGTGCTAAAACATAATATAACTGAAAGACTAATTCGATTCTTTTAAAAATACATCTCTCCTAAGCAGATCATCCTGGTTCCTGAAGTACATGTATACCAAATTTTATAGCTGTACGACGCTTAGATTTTCCGTTACAAACGACACAAGCATACACAAACACAGACATCTTCCTTTATTATTATAGATGATAGAAGTAAAGTTGGGAATATATTTAATAATTAGTAAACGGAAGTCGAATTTTAAATATTAATGTAAATTTTTGTTAATAAATACTCAACAGTATAAAAGATATCGGCATATGTGGATAAATTATCCCTTTTTACTTTCCTTATATACAATAATATATAAGGAAAGTATTGTAACGGGGTCGAAAATTCGAATTCGAGTTTCCGACGGGAGAGAACGTTTCAAGCATCCCTGATCACGAATTGAACATTTTTGAGGTGATGTCTGTGTGTGTGTGTGTGTGTGTGTGAAAGTGTGTGTGTGTGTGTGTGTGTGTGTGTGTGTGTGTGTGTGTCAGTGAGCCTGTGGAGACGATAACTGACGAACGAATGGACCGATTCGAACGAAATTTGGTACAAAAATCACAATCCATAAACACTGGAAGTCTGTTTTTATACGCAATCGAATGTTCAGAACCCCCCTAAATTTTCGAGTAAAATTTTGAAAAAATCGTCAAAAAATTTAAACCTCTAATAAAGTTATGCAAATAGACATATCTTATGTAATTTTTCATCAGAAAACGATTGACATAAATTTTAGAACGCTAACATGAACCGTTCTCGAGATATTGCCCATTTTTCAAATAAATTTATCAAAAAATCCCATAAATTAAAAACAAATATTAACTGGTGAGAAACATGTTCACTTTTCATATGTAATACCATGCGATAAATTTGGCGACATCATTCTCGTAGATCTAGCTCGTTCCATTCATAAGAAAAGATACTTTGAATAATACTTTTGTATTTGAACGCCAATAGTCATTTATCTGCTATAAGAATTTTTCTTATTTTTCTTATTTCTCCATCCATAAAGCTTGGCGAGATTTTGGTGGCGAATTTGGCGGAATGTCGCTAACTTGGCGACTTTTTGAAATGTTACCAAATTAACGAAAATCTCGCCAAATGGATAAAAATGACGACTAATTATAGAAAATTCAATATCTTGGAAAGAATATAAGTATCTACTATAAGAAAAACCTATTAATTTTACTGTAAAAGTAGTAAATTTATTGCATTATATAAGGAAAGTCATGTGTTGACCACATCAGATTTTTTGATTTGCAAAGAGTTTTATGATGCTTAGGACTGAAATTACATTTCTGATCTTATTTAGCAAACTGGTACATTTTTAAATAACGGCGTGGCAAAAATTCCAAAAGGCTTAAATTTCTCGAGAATAGTTTAGAGTAATAAGGTTGTTTTTATCTGTTTCATCAGATTTAGTTTTTCATTTTCTATTTTAATGATTTTCGCTGGCCATTTCGAGAAAAACTGTTTCTATTGTTTCAATTCGTATCAAAATCTTATCAACAATTAGGGTAATCCCCAATGACTTACAAATGTTGTAAGATTTCGTGTAATAAGTTTTTAATTAATAGTGGATACATACATTGCACAACAGACGCATATACAGACATCACGTTAAAAATGGCGAATTCGTCTTCTAGAGTTTTCAAAACTTGTAGATCCGACGAAAACTCGAGTTTCGATTTTCTTCCCTATTCCAATATATTCCCTGCACATTACCATGTGTTGTAAGTAATGTGATACACAGTAAAATCCAATATATCGGTCTGTCTGTCGCGTTTGGCGAAAAAGTTGGCGACACAATCGACAACATTGACAAAATATGTAGAGGAAAAATGTCGCAATATTGCCAATTTGATGACTTTGGGGAAGTGCCGTACAGTTGAGATTATTTTAATATCACTGAAAATTTACTTTAATTTCCTTGTGTCTGTCGCTTTGAGACAATTATTAATTTAATATCATTGGTTTAAAATATTACTAGTTTCACTATTCGTGGAACAGGTAAGTTTTATTAGGAGAACGTATAAAATTTTTGCTCTGTTAGGGGACTCCAAGGGTTCGTAAAGTAATTACGTTTTTGTCGTATAGTAATTAAATATAGTTAATGAGAGAGATTATGTGGTCATTATACAGTTTCAGTGCGTGTGCAAAAATGCACGTTACTTACCATAAAATTTCTCTATGAGATTTTCCATCAGATAAACTACAGAGAATATTTACTATATGTTAATTTTTATTTTGTTTAACATTGGATCGAATATCTTAATTACTAAATTGAGTATCTTTATTAAATATGAAAATAATGAAATTCCGAAAATTTCATCAATAGACAACATAAATTGATATTCATCTTCTTTGCGTAATAAATTTGATACCGAAAAAAAACCCCAACTAAAAATGCAAAAGTTTGACGCCAGTGATTTATGAGATAATCAGATTTCATCAACTACTTCAGAAACTAGTTAAATTTCCCAGCAACTATGAGGAAAAAACTTTTCTTATCTTTTGTAGTTTCATCATTTACTTTAAATTAAAAAAACATAATGGCATCTATAAAGTTTGATTTTTAATAAAAGAGTAGTATGAAGCTACCTTGGTAAAGAACATTGCAGTTCAGTAACCTTTTGGCTCGATCAGGTTGTTTAACTGAATGTGATACAGAAGAGCTTTTTATAAATATTTAAAAAGCAATGCTTCGAATAAAAGAATTTAAGTAAATAAAAAATTAATTTCACACGCATAACAAATATTTTAACTAATATTTGTATTTTAATTAAAATGCACCATCAGTAGCAGCACAAACTTAAAAGTATCAACGGATTTCAGAGACAAAAATACAGCCTCCTTCTGCAAGATAAAAAAATCTGATGTGGGCAGCACATGACTTTCCCTGCAGATTTATATCCACGTTATCTTTATTTTTATTAAATTTATTTCACTTTTAATTCAATTTTCGTTCTCATTCAGTAACAGGACTTAAAAAACAGGACTTTTCAAAGGTGGCGTAGAGAAAATACGAAAAACTAAAATATCTCGAGAACGGCTAGTCCTAATGTAATGGGGTTGGTCTTATTCTTTTCTTCGCTAAAAATTACGTATTAAACAAGCATTTAATGGATATATTTGAGCATACGTAGTTCTTTAGTTTAGATTTGGACGATTTTTGGGGACCATTTTGCAAAAAAATGCAGGTTATTTTTTTCCGAATCATACCAAAATCTAATCAGCAACAGGATGACCTACAGATGACTCATCTGCCGAATTTTGTGAAATTCGGTCCATTAGTTTTTTAGTTAGAGTGGATACAAGCTTTTGCGGGCCATTTTGCAAAAATATGCGGGTTCTTTTATCCCGAATCGTACCCAAAACTAATCAGCACCAGACTCGCCCACAAGTGATTTACGTACCAAATTTTGTGAAATTCGGTCCATTAGTTTTTTAGTTACAGTGGATACAAAATCTGCACAGACAGACACACAGATAGACAGACACACAGACACACACACAGACGTCACGCTAAAAATGGTTTTTTTGTATTCTAGAGATCTTGAAACGTGTAGATCCGTCGAAAACTCGAGTTGCGATTTTCGGCATGATTCCATTACTTTCCCTATACATTACCATGTATTGCAGGGAAAGTAAAAGCAGAACAGCTACACCAGAAAAGGCAAGAAGACGTACGTGCCTTATTGCTTTCCGTTATTTATTAGACGCTAGCAAACATATATAAGGACGCCTTCTTGCCTTTGCTGATGTAGTTGTTCTGTATCTTATCTTGAAAAAGGAGACTGTTTTTACATTCGAAACCGGTTTATACTTCTAATCAACTGTTTATGCTGTTGTTGTCGAATTACTTATATTTAGAATATTTTGGACAGCTGTTGGACACATTTTATGTTTCAGAAAAGGTTTTTACTTTTCATATAATATTGAGTATATGTAAAGATAATGCCTTATAATGTGTTTAGAAATCCGAATATCATTTTCATGTATTATATTAGTACATTTTAAGGATGCTTGAATATGAATCAACCATTTTTTCAATAATATATGTGAGCCTTGGACCACAATATCTATCGAACAAATGAGCTAGATACACGTTGTTCTAAAATCTAGATAAACTATAATGTTCATTTTATTAGAACACTATTTTTCTCATTGCGCGTATTATTTTTGTGTAATATTCGCATAAATCATCGCAAATTGTTCTTACCAACAGGAACATTATATGCGCATAAAATGATCTAATAAATAATCGAATTTGAAAAATTGTTTTTTATTTAAATGTAATCTCATTCAAAAGAGATGTAATTAACTATAATTAATAACTTATGACGCAAAACAGAGTAGACAGAAGTAGATTATTTTATACATATACAGTGGAGCCCACATATACAGAAGTCGCAAGGGAAAGGAGAAAATGTTAGTTATAACCGATATTCGCAATGACCGATAAAAGTTTAGATGAGAGATTATTAATAAGAATGACTTATCCGCCTCCATATTGAGATATTGTTAAACAAAAAAATCATTATAATAAGGTTGAAATGTATTGCTTTTTTTACTTACGTTGAAAAAATATCTGTAACTTTCTTTTAAACATTTAAATTTATAGCACATATGCATAGCACTTCTTCTATTACATCTACAGTATCAATGCATTTCAAAATAATCACTATTTTGGAGGCTCTCCACAGCCACTTTTTTATGCTGTCCTCCATCTTTTGAATCAATTTCGGTTTTTTGATTTTATTCTGCGATAAAAATGTATTATTCCCGTATAAATTAAATCAAACACATTTGGTGCCGCGAATTCTTGAATGAAATGAGTTAGGATTTAATTGCACATTATTTTGACAAACATTTTAAATTCATAAGGCATTGAACTCAAAAGTGATGGCTTTATAAAGAACCTTGCTGCCCCAACCGGGATTCGAACCACGGATTTTCGAAATGGGCAGCCGATGCGCAACCGTTGAGCTACAGGGACGAATTTACAAACTCTTATTGTTGAAGTGAACTCTGCATTCTCCACCCTCTAATGCCAGATTGGCGTGCAACTGACAATCTGATGACCACCTCCAGCTGTTTTTACCTCAGGTTAGCCTTCTGATACTACTATTACTTACCTTATATACGTACTAGCAGCGATTACCCGGCGTTGCTCGGGATTCACGAAGCAAAACTCTGATAAAAATTACACCGGAACATATAGGGCCGTGAATCTTATACATATTTTTTTTTCCCTGTGAAAGAAGTAAATTCATTGCATTATGTAAGAAAAAAAAATCATTGCATTATATAAGCCATAGCTGCTTCCAGCACGCCCTTCGCAGCTAAGCCCTCCGGGCAGCGTCTCGGAATGTGATTATTAGGTGTCCACAATTGATGTACAGTCAATATGTACAGTTTGAAATATGTACAGTTTGAAAGGAAAACTAAAATGACTCTTAAACGCTAGGCAATAATGCAAATGTTAACAAATTAAATAACATTATCCTAATTTGTTAAGTTTTACCGCAATACTTCCTTGTAAACCACATTTTTTGTGAAGTTCCTACTATTGAGCATGCCACATACAATTGGTCATGAGAGAAGCAAGAATTTTCTAAATCCACGCCTGCAAACTTAAGGGTTTGTCCTCGAGCTTTGTTGATGGTCATGGCAAATGCCAGTCTAACTGGGAACTGGACTCGTTTGAAGCTAAATGGTAGGTCGGTTGGTATCAACGGTATGCGAGGTATGAATACGTCCTCTCCTTTTGCCTTTCCCCTTTGATACCGTGGCTTCTATGACATTTGGTAAAATATTTTTGACACAGAGCCGTGTTCCATTGCATAGTTTTGGTGGGTCCAGATTCCGCAGAAGCGTTATTGGTAATCCTTTCTTTAACTTCAAGATATGAGAAGGCTTTCCAGGTAGTTCAAGGAAGTTCAAAAATTCTAGAGGATAATTAACGGCATCATAGGTGCCCACTGCAGAGTCAAATGACTTGTGATATAAAATGCTGCTAATTAAATAGCCATTAATCCTAACAAAATGCTGATAATTAAATAACCATTATTCCTCACAAAATGCTGATAATTAAATAACCATTAATCCTCACAAAATGCTGATAATTAAATAACCATTTTGATTTCTTAATACTTTTCGTTATTGAGTAAGCCTGTGAAAAATAAACCATGGTGATAGAGTTTACCTTTACATTCATATTTCAAACCTGCGAGTTTCAAAAGTGACTAATACGTTCAATAAACTCCCACAAAACTCAAGAGATTTAATTGACTTTTACGTTTTAAACCAACGACATCCCACCTTTTTCGTTGGGAATCATGGAGTTAGAGTAGAACTCCTAGGGAAAAGTTTCGTTTTCCATTAATATCTTAACAACTCCTGGTCTTACAAATTCGAAACTTGAACAAAATTTATGGAGGGATATTTCAAAGTTACCCACAAAATTTTATTAAATTCGATCTAGTTGTTCTCCCGTGATGATGAGGTAAAAGAAAGTTTCGTTTTTCACTGATATCTCGAAAACGCCTAGATGTAGGAACTCGAAACATAGACTAACTTTTAAGTGAGGCTATTTTAAGACTACCCACCAAATTTCATCGAATTCGGTTCTGCCGTTCTCTTCTCTGCCGTTCACGATGTTGGATCATACATACATGCATACATACATACATACATACTTTTCTTTATATAGTATATATAGATAAGGAAAGTATTGTGACGGGGTCGAAAATTCGAATTCGAGTTTTCGACGGGAGAGCACGTTTCAAACATCCCTGAACACGAATCAGGCGTTTTTGAGGTGATGTGTGTGTGTGTGTGTGTGTGTGTGTGTGTGTGTGTGTGTGTGAAAGTATGTGTGTATGTGTGTGTGTGCGTGTGTGTGTGTGTCAGTGAGTCTGTGGAGACGATAACTCGCGAACGAATGAAGCGATTCGAATGAAATTTGATACAAAAATTACAATCCGTGAGTACTGGAAGCCTATTGTTTTTAAACACAATCGAATGTTCAGAACCCGCCTAAATTTTAGAGTGAAATTTTGAAAAAATCATCAAAAAATCAGAACCTTTAATAAAGTTACTCTAATAGTCATTTCTTATGTAAATTTTCCTTAGAAGACAATTGACAAAAACTTTAGAACGCTAGCATGAACCGTTCTCGAGATATTACAAATTTCTCAAATACATTTATCAAAAAATCCCATAAATTAGAAAAGAATATTAACTGCAGAGACACATGTTCACTTTTCATGTGAAATATCATGCGATACATTTGGTGACATCATTTTCGTGGATCTAGTTCGTTCCATTCACGAGAAAAGATACTTTGAGTAATACTTTTGTATTTGAAAACCAATAGTCATTTAACTGCTATAAGAATAACTTATTTCTCCGTCTATAACGCTTGGTGAGATTTTGGCGACGGATTTTGCGGGATGTCGTCAACTTGGCGATTTTTTTAATAATTGCCAAATTAACGAAAATCTCGTCAAATGAATAAAAATGAAGCTAAATCAATGAAAATGACGACTCATTGACAAAAATTCAATATCTTAGAAAGAATATAAGTATCTACTATAAGAATAACTTATTTTTTGTTACTGTAAAAGTAGTAAATTCATTGCGTTATATAAGGAAAGTCATGTACTGCCCACATCAGATTTTTTTTACCTAGTATCCTAAGGGGCCATCGCCCTTCCGATATGAAATTATCGCTCCATATCCCAGAGTCCAATGAATCCGTGCTAGTAGTACTAGGGTCGCTATTAGACCTCCAACATCTTTACACTAACCTACAGAGTTGATTTGCTCGGACACCATTGTAAAGAACCTTGCTGTTCCAACCGGGAATCGAACCCTGGATCTTCGAAATACCGTTGAGCTACTGGGACGAAACTTACAAGTTCTTATTGTCGAAGTGAACTCTGTGACTTAACTGTCTGCTAATAATTTTCCCTGCAAGTTCACCAACTACACAACCCCCTTTACGGAAAACAAGTACTTTGCGAATTCTCCGTGATAATGAAATCTGTCATTAAGTACGTATAAAGTGAGAAGAAAAGTCCCGTGTTTTTAATAAGCTCGGAATTTTGCCAGCGGCATTATACAAAACTTCAAATGGATGCAGCGGTATCAAAGTTTGGGTTCTTTCAACTGCTGAGCGTCTTTTAGATAGAGATGGTGGACGTTCAAAGTTAATTTCGCCGAGTTCCGATCAAATTATATTGAACTTTATACATAGAATGCGCATGGTGTGCTACATTATCTGAGCAAAATATTGAAATGACAGAGATCAATTCGATTTTTTTTTCTAATATTTCTTTTATTATTTTTAGTCCTGTTTTTTGTAAAACCAGACATTTCACCCACTTTTCGCACGGGTATCTACTTATTACTAAATGTAACACCTACACACTTAACAATAGTTCTGAATATATTAGAAACCGTTTAAATTTAAGCATAACAAGAAAGATCAATCATGCATAAGGCATTGATTATGAAACACTTTCCAACTCTAATTTTATTTAAACATCTCTAAAACGCGATACATGCATTCAGCTGTGATATTTTTACTTTCCTTATATGCATAATGTATAAAGAAAGTATTGTGACGGGGTCGAAAATTCGAATTCGAGTTTTCGACGGGAGAGCACGTTTCAACCATCCCTGATCACGAATCAAACATTTTTGAGGTGATGTCTGTGTGTGTGTGTGTGTGTGAAAGTATGTGTGTGTGTGTGTGAAAGTATGTGTGTGTGTGTGTGAAAGTATGTGTGTGTGTGTGTGTGTGTGTGTGTGTGTGTGTGTGTGTGTGTGTGTGTGTGTGTGTCAGTGAGTCTGTGGAGACGATAACTGACAAACAAATGGACCGAATCGAACGAAATTCGGTACAAAAATCACAATCCGTAAACACTGGAAGCCTATTGTTTTTATACGCAATCGAATGTTCAGAACCCCCTAAATTTTCGAGTGAAATTTTGAAAAAATCGTCAGAAAATCAAAACCGCTAATAAAGTTACGCAAATAGACATTTCTTATGTAATTTTTCATTAGAAAACGATTGACATAAATTTTAGAACGCTAACATGAACCGTTTTCGAGATATTGCACCTTTTTCAAAAAATGTATCAAAAAATCATATAAAATAACAAAAAAATTCTATTGAGAAACATGTTCACTTTTCACATGTAATACCATGCGATAAATTTGGTGGCATCATTCTCGTGGAACTAGTTCGTTCCATTCATGATAAAAGATACTTTGAGTAATACTTTTGTATTTGAACGCCAATAGTCATTTATCTGCTGTAAGAATAACTTATTTCTCGGTCCATAACGCTTGGCGAGATTTTTCCGGCGAATTTGGAGGAATGTCGCCAACTTAGCGTCATTTTTAATTGTTGCCAAATTAACAAAAATCTCGCCAAATGGATAAAAATGACGCTACATCAATGAAAATGACGACTAATTGAAGAAAATTCAATATCTTGGAAAGAATATAAGTATCTACTATAAGAATAACATTTTTTTTAACTGCAGAAGTAGTAAATTTATTGCATTATATAAGGAAAGTCATGCGCTGCCCACAACAAATTTTTTTAATTATCACAGTAATACAATAATTATCACAGAAATACAATACTCTGAGAAAAAAGATGGATGCCATATTCTATTTTGAATTGGGTCACGTAATCTCTTCATATCATATGGGTGTCCAATTAGTTTCAATTATTGTTGCGAAAAATAGCCGGGATGCACTTTTTTATTTGTGACGTCATTAGCCCCTCCTTAGGGGGAAAGTTACCCCCCCCCCCCCGAGGGGGTATATTAACCTTTTACTTACGGGTGGGACAGCGTCAATCCCAAACGAAGAACTTTTCAAAAAGACAGGTATTTAACATACCCTATCCCAAACAGTTCGATCTCCCTTTGCAGACATTGGGTATCTGCAAAGGGAGATCGAACTGTTTGGGATAGGGAATGTCGAACTGTTTGGGATAAGTTATGTCTCGATCTCCCTTTGCAGACATTGGATGAACGCCAATATCTGCAAAGTGAGATCGAACTGTTTGGGATAGGGTATGTCTGGATCTCCCTTTGCAGACATTAGATGGACGCCAATATCTGCAAAGTGAGATCGAACTGTTTGGGATAGGGTATGTCTCGATCTCCCTTTGCAGACATTGGCGTCCGTCCACGGACGGACGCCAATGTCTGCAAAGGGAGATCGAACTGTTTGGGATAGTGTATGTCAAATACCTGTCTTTTTGAAAGGATCTTCGTTTGGGAGTGACGCTGCCCACCCGTAAGCAAAAGGTTAAGGTGATACATAGTACGGTATCAATTGAAATATTTTTTCAAACTCTTTAAAGTGAAGATTAACAAGCTATGATTGTAAAATCATTTGGACCCACGATACCGATTTTTCAAATTTTTTTCTTGCAAAATTTGAAAAAAAAAAAAACTACTAAAACTAGATTCTGGTATAAGAAAGTCAAGTTGAGCCACACTTCAGATAAGTTTTTCAGCATTTTCACACAAATCAGTTATTTATAGTATTATTTTCAATTCTTTGATTTAAAGAATAGCCAACAAACAATTTCGGTATATGAAACGTAGCTCGGTTGCCATAGTTACCACAATTGAATCAACATATATAAATTAATCCATTGATAAAATATAATCAAAATCGTCTGCAGTAACTATACATTAAAATATCTCAGCAATAAAGTTAATTTGGAAAATTTGGGATAATATTTTCTGTGCATGATAGTATAAAATAGCCTTTTGTATTTTTAGCATTTCGTGAGCTATAGCTGGAAAAATATTAAAAGAAAAATTTGCACGAAATATAAATTTTTCGAACAAAATTCCAAGATACTAGATTTTCGTCATTGCTTATGCCAAGTTCAGCGTGCATACAAAGTTTCACATTTCTACCTTGGGTGATTTTGACCCTGTAATTCATGTCTCAGTCACACATCGTTTAAAATATCAAGCTGCAAGTTCATTACAATGTTGCAAATTCATTACAAACAATGAGCATGGCACATTTTGTATGAAAAGAACTACATTAAAATCTAGTAATGGAGAAAGCACTTAATACTAGCAAAACCCCGGGCTTTGAATGGACTCACACATTTTAGAAAATTAATTTCGTTATTTGAAAATCCTAATACAAAAGACCATATAAGTTTTTAGAATTTCAATATTAAATTAAACAAATTAAAATACAGGAAAAAAATAGTATCAAAGTAACACATTTAAATCACCCAAACGTATTTCCATAAGTAGTGTATGGGGGTGGACTCTGGGACAAAATGACATAGTCGTTTTGTTCCAGAGTCCACCCCATACACTAGAGTCCACCCCATACTACTTTCCCTCCATTTTTTAAAAACCAGGACAACCTCTTAAGACTAAAAATGCATAAAATCATTCAAAAATGCGTATTTTTAAAAAAATCAAAAATCAAGAGAGTTTTTAGGACTCCAAAATATAATACATTTTAACTTATATTTAAGTCATATAAGACATTATTGGGACCATATCTGTCAAAATCTTTGAATATATGAAAGAAAATAATATCAAATATATTAGAGATTAACATGATATTAAGATAAATGCGTGAAAAAAGAGGACCTCCAAATAAATGGAAATCCTTCTAATATATTAAAAATGCCCTGTTTTTAAAGGGTGGAGTTTAGACCCCCCTATTTTATTTAATAGAAAAACTCAAAAATTTTTAACTAAATCTAAACATTTTTTATAAAATTAAAAAAGATGATAAAATGAGGACCTGAGCCTCTAATATATTAAATTTTATAATAAATTTTCAGGTAGGGAAATGTATCCCCACCTGACAATTAATGAAAGATCTTAATAAAATCTACATAATTTTAAAAATGATTAAGCTTTCCCTAATTCATATTCGTATTTATCATCAATCATACCCGTATACTTAAATATATATCTTCCTTTATTGATTTTATTTATTGATTCATCAGAAAGTTTACCATGTTTATTCGCAAAGTAATACTCTTTTTCTTCAACTTCCACATCTAACTTTACGATTACTGAATCTCCATATTTAGTATTAATTTTGCTCAATGATATCAGATCATATTTCCCAGGATATAAATCTTTTAATTTGAACGTTTTGAGATAACCTCTAAGTCTATTGAACTCTTCCATTTATTAGTAAATATATTTATAAATATAAATCCACCTGAGGAATCTAATCATAATAGAATAAGTTCTTTGAAATAACATATAAAACTCCTAATCCATTCAATTTAATATCTTCATTTTCTTCCTTTTTAATTAATACAGTCATCCTTTAAAAACTTTCTGATAATAGTTTTTTAGTATGATTATATTTTATATACAAATCATACAATTCTTTACAAAGATAAATCAAATAGTAAATTTCTTCAGAATTTGTAAAATTTAAAGCTCGAATATCACCTAAACACTCATCCACTTATTAGTAAACATTTTTTATAAATATAAATCCATCCATTCTTCATAATCTGTAAAACCTCTTTCTTCCAACTCTTTTTTAAGTTTTTCTCTGTATTCTTTATCAAACCTTGACTCTCTAAATATTTTTTCAGCTATAATATTTTCTTGTTCATTATCAGAAATAGTAATAGAAACATTAATTCTAAATAAAATACATATTTATAAAATATTTATTTTTCATCTTTTCTCAAAAGATAAATACATTTGTTCAAGTTTTTTTAGCTTCAAAATCTCTTCAATAATTTTTTCTCTATAAGATTCTTCTTCATAATGACCAAACTTTTTATTTAATTCACTCATCTGTATAGCTTGTATTTTTTTCCAATAAGCATTAAAAAAGTAATCAGGTAATAGATCAAATTTGTATTTAATCAAATAACAAAACAAAAATCTAATTTATCCATAAATTCTTCTATAAAATTTCCACTAAATGTTTGATATCTAGCTATATACATCCAATTTAAATCATCTTTTAATTCTCTCATGGTATCTTCTGTAAGATTTTGAAACATTGATACTTTATATAAATCTAAATAATTAGAAAATTTTATGATAAATTCGTTACTTAAAGTTTGATAATGAGAAATGTTTTCCCAATCTACTTTATCTTTACATTTTTCTATAAAATCTTCTGATAATTTTTTATATCTAGAAATTTTAGGCCAATCATCAGGTTGAGCAAATTCTTCAATAAAAGAATCAGACAGTGATGAATATTGAAAAATTATATCCATATTTACATGATCTTTAAGATTTCTAATTACATCTTCAGATAAATTATTTCTGGAAAATGCATTCCAATCGATATCCATTTAATGGTGAACGCATTTTATAAAGGGATTTTTTCAATATGCATATAAGGTTTTAAAGAGTTTGATTTACCATCGGATTTTATCCATAATGTGATGATATCATCACGTTTACCATAAACAAAACAGGTTACTGTATCTGTATTACCATACAAAATTTCCTTACCATTGATTTCTAGTGATATCAGTGGACTTTTATCATATATATATTTACTTTCTACTGTATCATATATAGCTATATATATGGAAATTTTCATATACATATCTGTGGTTAATCGCATATCTTGATCCAGTAATTTAGAACTCATCATATTGAAATTTACTTTTGTAAATTCTCCATCTGTAAAAATAAGAAAATCATCTTCTACGGTAATCCAGATATCTCTATTATCTAAATATATTTTATTGGCAGCATCTTTATCATATTCTGGGCCTGCTACTTTACCTATTCTTTTATTGTTTGCATCACATTTATTATTCTGTAATATTAACGTATTTTTTTCAAAATATCTTTTATTCACAGCATTTTTATCATCTTTAGGATCTGCTACATTTCCTATTCTTTTTCCTTCTGCATCGTAAGGTTTTCCTTCTGAAGAATGTAAAGTTGAATCATTTAATTCTTTTATTCTCTTGCCTGTTTCTTCAGTAAAGGATAAAAAACCCTCATCATATTTAGTTTCTATAAGATCTCTCAATTCAAAATGATTATTCTCTATTTTATTCAAAACGAAATTTTTAGTGGTTAAATCTAAATCATCTATAGGATTTTCACAATTTTTTAAAATTCTATTTTCCATATCATAATTTAAATCATCCATTAATTTAAAACCTATACCAGGACGTCCAATAGGCCCTTCTTTCATTTGATCATCATAAGGTGGATAATAAGCACTCATTTATTATAGCATTAATTTTATGATTTTAAACTCTTAACCATTGTTATAGTTTTATTTTTCAATTTTATAAAACATCTCTTTCTTTCTTTAAAAATAAAATAAAACTTATATTCCTTTTGAGTATTCATTAATCTCTCCCAATTAAATTCAATATCTAAATTATTTAAATCGGTATAGTTTTCATGATTTGATAAGTCAAAATAAAAAATAGTATACAATTTTCCAAAATTCTTCTTATTTATCAAACATCCTGTGTCTGTATTAATATCATTTAATCCTGCGTGTAAAAGAGCTTCATACACTCTATTATAACCTTTATTGGTAAAATTCGTTTTGTAACGCATAAGAGGAATTTGTTTATTATTAATCATCAACCAGCATTCAGTCATATCTATATTATCAAATATCATATTATTTTTTTCATAATTACCATCTTTTTCAACGTCAAATATCAATATATTTGGAAGGTTTTTAAAGTGAATACAATAGTATACAAAATTAAAAATAACAAGAAAGATTAATCATGCATAAATCATTGATTACGAAACACTTTACAACTGCAATGCAATTTTATTTAAGCATCTATAAAATGCTATACATTCAGCAGTAATATTTTTTTAATTATCACAGAACTACAATAATTTATTTTACTTAACTTAAAACCGTGGAGGTAAAAGTGATTTCTAACTCCATGCTTGAAACTTCATCGAAAAAGGCAATGCTATAAAACCCGGGTTCAATCCAAAACTAATTGGGTGGTATTATTTATTTACATTCCCACATGTCCCACAGACCGTCTCAACAACATAATAAAATTTAATTTTGGTAAAGTCATTTTTACGGCAGTTATCATGCGAACGGACAGACAGAAAGACAGAATGACCAAAGTCATAAGCACTTTTCAACTATGTTGTAAAGTTTTAAAAGAGCATATCAGCTAGCCCCAGTCTGGAAAGTAAAAGTTCTCTGATAAGAACTAGGCAAAAAGAAAAAATCCGTAGGATAAACATTTCAGAATAAAAAGTCAAACACGGTAAAAAAAAATGGATCTAAAATTCTTTTTCTTCAGCATGATACATGGATTTACAGAGACAATCCATCAAGTGAATTGCTTCCAACCGTATGATACGTAAGTCACATAATGGTTTTGGTCAATACACCCTCAAATATAGTCAATGGTCAAATAATCCTTCAGAATTCCGATATTTTCTTCTATTTTTCCCGACTTCGATATAAATCCTTCTCTGTAAAGTTTATTTGCACTTTCGATGCATCTTCTAAATGAAAATAAACTAAAATATATGAGGCATAATAAAAAATCTTATATAACTAACAAATGACGTTTTCCATAGACTACTAACCTCAGTTCTGTTATATTTATTGGAATATGTGATAATCGTCTTATTTTATTAAAAACTAAAATTTAATACAGATTTAATATTAAATCCAATTGGCAGATTTTTAATCATTTTTACTTTCCTTATATACATAATGTATAAGGAAAGTATTGTGACGGGGTCGAAAATTCGAATTCGAGTTTTCGACGAGAGAGCACGTTTCAAGCATCCCTCATCACGAACATTTTTGAAGTGATGTGTGTGTGTGTGTGCCAGTGAGTCTCTAGAGACGATAACTGACGAACGAATGGACCGATTCGAACGAAATTTGGTGCAAAATTTACAATCTGTAAACACTGGAAGCCTATTGTTTTTATACGCAATCGAATGTTCAGAACTCCTAAATTTTCGAGTGAAATTTTGAAAAATTCGTCAAAAATCAAAACCTCTAATAAAGTTGCGCAAATAGACATTTCTTATGTAATTATTCACTAGAAAACGATTGACATAAATTTCAGAACGCTACCATGAACCGTTCTCGAGATATTGCACATTTTTCAAAAAAAAATATATCAAAAAGTCATATAAAATTAAAAAAATATTTCCTATTGAGAAACATGTTCCCTTTTCATACCATTAAAAATAATTGGGGGACATCATTCTCGTGGATCTAGCTCGTTCTATTCATGAAAAAAGATACTTTGAGTAATACTTTTGTATTTGAACGCCAATAGTCATTTATCTGCTGTAAGAATAATTTATTTCTCCGTCCATAATTGGCGAGATTTTGGCAACGAATTTGGTGGAATGTCGCCAACTTGAGGACTTTTTAAATGTTGCTAAATTAACGAAAAACTCGCCAAATGGATAAAAATGACGCTAAATCAATGAATATCTTGGATAGAAATATCTACTATAAAAATAATCTATTTTTTTTTTGCTGTAAAAGTAGTAAATTCATTGCATTATATGAGGAAAGTCATGTGTTGCCCACATCAGATTTTTTAATTTAATCGTGCCAGGCAGAAAAAGCTTCCAGTTCTGAAAATCCTTTTCGAAAAACTGAAAAAAAAAACTGTTTAGTGTTTTTTTCTGTAAGTGCAAAATGTCTGGAAAAATTACACTTTTTTACACACATAACAAATATTTCTGAGATAATTATCATTTTAATGTTCAGAATTCAGGCAATGTAAAACATAAGCCTGTGGACTAAAGCCCTTTCTGCATAGAACTGTAATGCAATGTTTAATTCTCAGCATGCTATATTGCAAAATATTTTTAGCAAAGACTACAAATTTAGTAAAATGTATTTAAAAACAGCATCACTGGAGTACACAAAAATTTACAAGAGTACCAGAGAGCTTTCAATCGTAAATTTCTCGCAAATTTTTCGTGTAAATTTCCGTGTACGCCTTTAATGGTGTTTTTAAATAAAGACATTTTACTAAATTTGTAGTCTTTGCTAAAAATATTTTGAGATATTTGTAGACACGTTTTCCATATTTATAAAAATAGCTTCCTATACCTATTGTTTCTATAAATAAATTTAAATATTTTGTTTTTTATACACTCTTTTGCAAAAAAAAACGAAGCACCCCTAAAAATGAATCCTATCATCTCGAAATTTCGCATCCAAATTCCTTTATATCAAGTATGCAAATGATTAAATTTGCAAAGTCAGTGAGTGTTAACTTCGATCATGAAGCGCGTTTCTACTGCGCAACTAGCATCCTATAAAACTTGTTTAAAATGTGGACGGTTTATCTTTACTCATTATCGGTGTGGCAGTTCCGTGGAGACACAACCAATAATGCCGTTACGACGTTGCCGAAGACCTTATAAGCAATTAGACGAGTTCTAACGTAGTCATATAGTCGGGATGCGTAAACTGGTTGGTCATACCGAGCAATAGGCCGCCACCTGCACCAAACGGACACTGCTGTGCAAAGGTGCTGGCAACAATGATTGCTGCAAGGAAATCATCGGCGGAATGAAGACTCTGGAAGGCCAAGGTGCACGAATGCGAGACAAGATCGGATGATTGTGCAACAGCTGGAACTGGCCCAACGGCATCATTATCCGCCATCCAACGTGCTATAGCCTCTTCTATACCACCCGTGGTACGTTCCACCATCTCATGGCGCTTGACTGAGGTGGGGTTAAAGGTTTACGCGGCCTTTAAGACTTCTGCCCATAACCCACAACATCAACAATGTCGTTTGAAGTGGTGCGTAGCCGAGCATCATGGCTGCCAGCAGACTGGCATCGCATAGTGTTCAGCGATGAATCACTCTTCAGTCTTTCAGCAGATGACCATCGGGTAAGTATGCGGAGGCGCCAGGACCAGCGGTCCTAATCAGCCTTTGTTTCACACAGGCATATAGCCATTACCCCTGGTGTGATGGTGTAAAGTGCTATCTCTTACGACAGCAGGTCGTCCCAAAGTCATCCTGCGTACAACTTTAATAGCTCAACGATATGTTGATGAAATCCTACGGCCATTTGCATTACCCTTCACGGCACGTCCCTCTGGGGCCATTTTACAACAAGATAATGCAACGCTACATACGGCTGGACTGTCTCCGTGCTGTTGATACTGTTTCTTGGATAGCAAGGTCACCAGACCTTTCGCCAATCGAGCATGTATGGGACATGCTAGGTCGCCAGAATCGGACGCCCCGAAATGTAGCAGATTTGGAGCAACAATTGAAGAATGCCTGGCAGAATGTATCGCAGGATGACATTCGAAAACTTTATCACTCCTTACCTAGACGTATACAAGCATGTATTGCGCAAAGAGGGATTTCATGCAGAGTGATACTGTCACATGCAGAGTGATACTGTCTTTCAAATCTGCCAAGGTTACCAGACGTCCTCAATAAACAAGACTATTTAAGTATCCCCACAGCCAAAAATCTCAGGGATTAAGATCTGGAGAACGAGATGGCCAGGTTTTCGAAAACGCACGACTAATTACTCTACCATTAGTAAAATGCTGCCGAAGAAACTGCTGTACACAGAGTCTAATGTGTGGAGGCGCTGCATCTTGCATAAAGGTAATTGAATCAAGACATTGGTGCTGTTGCAGTTGGAGTACAACAAAATCTTCGAGCATGTTTTTGTACCTCCTGGACGTCACGGTGCATGTCACAGAGCCATTGGGAGTAGCCTCTTCGAAAAAGAAAGGTCCAAGAATGAATGTGGCTGTGAATCCACACCAGACTGTAACTTTCGGTGAGTGAAGTGGAATCTCTTGGAAGGTGCGAGGGTTTTCCGTGTCCCAAATGCGACAGTTATGGGTGTTGACTGTTCCACTTAGATGGAAATGCTCTTCATCGCTCCATAGAATCTGCCATGGCCACGATGCATCCACTTCAACTCTAGCCAGAAATGTCAATAAAAAGGTCAGTCGCCTCTCCCTGTCGATGGTCACAAGTGGTGATTGTGACTAATTTTGGACGGAAAAAAATGCACTATGTTTCTCAGTACGTTCCGCAGTGTGCTATAGGGAACACCCAAGTGTCGTGACACTCCACATGCACTACTACAGCCCATAACGTTATCCATTGATTGTTCAACAATAGCGGTGGCAACATCGTCAACGACATCTGAACGAGTCGATTTGCGTCCTCGACCCGGCTGAACTCCAAGATGTCCAGCTTTCTGGAATCGAGCGATCATTCTCCTGAAAGCTTGTGGAAATAATGGTCCTGTACGCAAATTCTTAAGTCGACGAAACTCTCGAAGTGCAGCTGCAGCATGTCCTTTGTTTCATAAAACAGCTTCACAAGCAAAGCGCGTTCAGGCAGTGTGACAGCCATCGCTGATAAGAATGAAAATTTCCCAGTTTTTTCCCCTTTTATGCCCAGAACATAGTAGCTGCAAACCAAGGGTTTATGCAAATTTTTGTGCTTACAGTGCGAAATACAGTGCGAAATTGCAGTTACAATGATAGTTCAAGTTTCTTCACTTTTTTATCTTCTTTTTTTTTATATCAGCAAAAGAAATTAAAAAGGAAAAATTCCATATCGCATGTGTTTCTTTTTTTTTTTTTTTGTGATTATTTTGTGTCTTTTCAGCATATTTTCTATTGTATAGCGCCACCTATCGGTGTTATATATATATATATATATATATATATATATATATATATATATATGGATTCAAATGAATAAGAAATGAAAGAAGTAAAAACGGATGGGGATGCTTACAAGGAAGTCGAACGGCCAAGGGGGATTACGACCCCTTGTTCCCGGTTGAAGCACGCTTTTAATCCCAGGAAACGTTCCCGGAACCAGACTCGCCTGAAGCAGTCCTCCATATACCAACGCTGGAAAAGCAAAATCCAATCCACTGAAAAAGCAAATCCAATCCATTGAAAAAGCCAAATTCAATCCATTGAAAAACGTACTTGAAAACCCAGATCACCAACATGAAACGATACTAATAGCAAGACTACTTGGATGCCTAATGTCTAAACAACCTATAACATCCATATCACCACTGACTTTTCATTACGTGCAAGTCCTTGTAAGTCCTTATAACATGTTACGGTTAAGATACATGTCACAGTTAATCTTTTTGCATCCAGCGTGACGTAACTAAAATAGTTCATAGAATTTTGCATAAAAGTCCTGATCATACTTTTTGTATGATTTTTCATAATAATGCTTTAGGAAATGTAACGGATATAGCTGTTTTTTCGCTTCACATACCAAATTACGTTCGCATATAATGCGTTCGGTCTTGGTTGTATTTAATCTTTTAATCCTGTTAAGATGATTGAGTATTAAGTTACGTAGTACGCCTATACTCAAGTTGGAATTCCATCTGATGATATAGTTTATGCTGACATCAAAGGTCTTTCTTTTATCATACATTTTAAAGCAAATACTTTCTTTGTTGTCGTAATAAATGCTTATATCTAAAAACTCTGTTATTTCTTTCTTCACTTGTTTTGTTTCGATCAATTCCAAATTTGCGGGATAAAAGTTGAAGTTAAATTGATAATTACTTTCAAAATTTCCAATAAGCACATCGTCCACAAATCTGAAATAGGGAATTTCATTTAGATAATGAGTTCCGATCTCATACTTATTCAAATAGATATCAGCCAACATGGAGGAACAGCCACCCCCCATGGGAATACCTTGAATTTGTTGATAGAATGAATCTCCGTTGTAAAGTAAGTTTTCATATAAAACGAATTTGATGAGGTTTTCGTAACTATTGATGTTGATAAATAGATGCAAATTGTATTCATGAAATGTTTCGATCATGATCTCAAACAGATCCTTTAAATTTATGTTATTGAATAAATCTTTAAAATCGTAGCTTTTAAGGTGTAATCTCTCTGGTATTTTGCTCAACTTTTCTATGACTTCATTACTATTTGATACCATTACCGTACCACTTGATTTTATTTTCGCCATTGTAGGTCTTAAAATATTCAGCAGGATAGCATTTGCCTTAGTTAAATAAGTTCCACATCCCACAGTCACCGGTCTAAATTTGACGGGTGACTTATGCATTTTAGGTATTAATACCAGGTATGGAAATTTGATTGTAGTGATTTCAATACCGATCCTTTTATACAATGCTGTGATTTTGTTTTCATTTGCCGTTTTAGACAAAACATTTAGTTTATACTTTGTTTCGTTGTCGTAACATTTTTTTAATTGCTCTACATAGTATTTTTTGCAAGTAAATGCATAGTTTGAGGTAACTTTGTCCATATAAGTGATCACATACATATTTTGAAATATTTTCAACCGGTTCTTGTCCATTTTATAATTAGTAATTTTATTTTGTCGGTTTTTGTAATAAAGATTAAAATCAGCTAAAACTGCACTCTTCCATTCTTGAAAGGTTTCCATTGGAAAACTGTACTTTACAGCTAGTTTGTAAATAAAATCATCTAGATCCTTTTTAAAAAGTTTTCCGTGATTATAAAAATTCTGAAATCTGAATTTAGTGCCCAATTGTAAAAATTCTCTAAAATCCGAATCCATTGCAACTTCTAAATCACCAGTAACAATGTGATCATGATCTCTATTGCGAAATTTACTTGTTTCACATTGACATATCAAGTTATCATTTTTGTCCAACTGTCTTCCGATCATATTATAATTGAAGATTTTACGTCCGTTAGTTTTCATATATCGATAATTTAAACAAACTTCGGTCTTTTTTATCGGTAGGAGATAATTATGTTTTTTCAAAATTGTCTTAAATAGTATTGCATCATAATTCTTATCCCGCAAATTTTTATCCCGCAAATTTGGAATTGATCGAAACAAAACAAGTGAAGAAATAAATAACAGAGTTTTTAGATATAAGCATTTATTACGACAACAAAGAAAGTATTTGCTTTAAAATGTATGATAAAAGAAAGACCTTTGATGTCAGCATAAACTATATCATCAGCTGGAATTCCAACTTGAGTATAGGCGTACTACGTAACTTAATACTCAATCATCTTAACAGGATTAAAAGATTAAATACAACCAAGACCGAACGCATTATATGCGAACGTAATTTGGTATGTGAAGCGAAAAAACAGCTATATCCGTTACATTTCCTAAAGCATTATTATGAAAAATCATACAAAAAGTATGATCAGGACTTTTATGCAAAATTCTATGAACTATTATAGTTACGTCACGCTGGATGCAAAAAGATTAGCTATGACATGTATCTTAACCGTAACATGTTATAAGGACTTACAAGGACTTGCACGTAATGAAAAGTCAGTGCTGATATGGATGTTATAGGTTGTTTAGACATTAGGCATCCAAGTAGTCTTGCTATTAGTATCGTTTCATGTTGGTGATCTGGGTTTTCAAGTACGTTTTTCAATGGATTGAATTTGGCTTTTTCAATGGATTGGATTTGCTTTTTCAGTGGATTGGATTTTGCTTTTCCAGCGTTGGTATATGGAGGACTGCTTCAGGCGAGTCTGGTTCCGGGAACGTTTCCTGGGATTAAAAGCGTGCTTCAACCGGGAACAAGGGGTCGTAATCCCCCTTGGCCGTTCGACTTCCTTGTAAGCATCCCCATCCGTTTTTACTTCTTTCATTTCTTATTCATTTGAATCCATATTCGTGCTTATATTGTATGTGCTGCAATGCGCCTTATGATAGTATGGGCATATCCCGTTTTAATATTTCTAGTAAAAGTTATATTTTACTTAACATTTGTATTGTATATATATATATATATATATATATATATATATATATATATATATATATATATATTTCCTGCAACTGAATTCAATTGTTTAGAAATATTAAACTTAATCAACTTTTTAGAATTTATAGATTATCAGATAAAAAATTTCATGCTTTGCACATTAATAACCACAAAATTACCAGTCAATTATATGAGTATCCAGCATATTTAGTGAATAGTATAGTTAATAAGTTTCGATTAGTCTAAAATTCTTAATAATCTCTCCTTAGTATCTTATTTTAGCCATGCATCAACATTCTCTTGAATATACATTACAATATATTTTCATCCTTTATTTTGCAGCTTTTACAATAGAATATCAAATTTTACCGCCTTTACACAGTACTGTTTTTTATTACTCACTTTGGCCACAGTAGATCACTTCTTTAAAATTTGGCGAATGGCAACATTGGTCTTGTCATTTATTGCTCGTCATGGTTGTACATTTGAGATGTATTTTAAGGTATTTATGTTTCCTATCTATTTTTTCAATTTTTATGCTTGTAGTCCAAATAACACAAGTTTATAGATAAAATATATCTTGTGTTTCAAAAACAAGCATTCTTGTGTTCATTTCGATTAAATATTTGGATTTGAAAAAGAATTTTTTCGAAATGAACAATTCTTAAGCCTAGAGCTTTTCCACGTGCAAGCTTTAATGCTTGATATTTTTTGTATTCCTATTTTCGATTCCACACCATTGATATTTGTTGATTATCTTTAGCTTTATGGCCTGTAATATGTATTTTAATTTTCTCATTATGGTTGAATTTCATTTTATTTCATTGTATTTTGTAGGCAAATCTTAAGATAGTACATTATGAGTTACTAGTTCCATTCTACCATTAGATTTACAATTTTAATATTTTATATATATATATATATATATATATATATATATATATATACACATTTCAATATTTTTCCATTCGCAATCCCATGGGTAGGGGAAGTAAATATTAAACCTATTAAAATTGATTTCTGTCAATTATGCTTTTCAAATAATATCGGATAATATCAGACAATTTAATATCAATGTATTCACCATTTACAGTCCAGACAAATAGAAATTTTTCCTCTAAAAGTGTCATTTCTAGGAATTGAAACCCTTTGTAAAACACGCACAATGCTTTCTCTCTCCACGACATTTCATCAATACCACTTTCATTTACAGGAAGAAAGAAACAGATACAGATACATGCTATAAAAAAAAATACTCAGAATAAAGTAAAAGAACAAAAATAAACAAAGCCAAAATATTTTCTTACAGAAGTCAGGGTAGCAGAAAGAGCCATCTGTCAACGAAATTGCATCTGACGTTCGATATAAAAGTCATTTTTAGGTTTAACTTAATATTTTCACTGCAGACGATAATGCGATGGATGAAGATGGTTTTGACAAAATTTTCATTTGAGTCTGGGATTAAACAAGATTTTGAGCCCTCCACATTAGAAGTTGCATAAAGTTATGTGAAAGCTTTTCTTTCATCTGCCCGCCTGCAATACTTGCGCTCATAATACCGCCAGACACTTGAGGACTAGATACCTCTTATAGTCAATGTTATTATTTATTATACAACCCCTACAAAAGCATAAATACTATGCTACCTCGTAACACAACGCATTTTAATTACGACCCCTAGCACAGTGGCGAATGCTGTCGTAGGATTTAGTATGACGCCACGAATGTTGAAATAAGAGACTTAAAAATCTTATCCATATATTCTCAAACATTGTGGCAAAATTCTAAAGTGCCACTCCACTTCTAGACGACTAGACTCTACTTTTTCACACATTGATATGTCGGCCGTCCTAATAGCTGCTCTTAGTCCTCTGGACGAGTCGGACGGTCTGGGTCTTCAACACATTGATATGTTATAGTTTTCGGAACTACTATAAGGATTTCTCAAGTTTGCTTGAAATCACCATAATTTCTGTTTATAACTACTATCCACTAACGTGTACCTAAAAAACATCAATTTGTAACCAGTAAGACTTCGCCAACAATATCCTTCAGGAGCATGCCGCTCATAATGGGTACACAATGGTTAAAACAAGAGGGCTAAATCATAAAGAGAGAACCCAGAATCTGATGAAAAGAATATTTCATATAACAGAAATCTGTTCAACAACCAGTATTATTGTGTAGGATTAAGATATGTTAATTACGATATTTTTTCCATTACCAAAAAATATTTTTAATTAAATTACTTATAATATTTGCGTTTTCACTTGTGTAGTGATGTAATATGTTTTAGCTTTATCAATATATTTAAATTCCGAGGATGCTTCTGTCCCCAGCAATTTCTCGTAATCTACTTTGCCGATTTTCATAAATATATTTTTAAACGAGATATCTCGACTTGCAGATTTGCTCAATATTTTTAATTCAAACAAAAACACGCTCTAATATTTATTTTAGCCATTCCTTGAATTCATGGTTGCTTCCAGAGTGTTTCCGTAATATAATGGGCTCGTTTTTACTCTCTCATGCTATAGAATATAGTATAGGGAAAGTATTGTTTTCACGAAAATTTTCGATTCCATGATTTTGATGTCGATATATGTTTTAAGATCTCCCGAACATGTGTTGATTATTTTTAGAGTGATGTTTGTCTGTTGTCTCTTTGTGGTCGATATTTTTTCTACCTAACAGCTGTCACAAATATTAATGGATTTTTACGAAACTTTTAATCGGGTTTTGTTATGGAAAAAATCTAAAACTAGATAGAATTTTTTGAAATTCGAGCGAAAACTTCGAAATTTATTCGAAATTTTGTATTTACATAATATGGCAGCATATAACAAAATTTGGCTTAATATATGCATAAAAGGGGTTATTTATGGCTGAATGGTCACAAAACTTCACAGTTTCAATCACTGTAGTGAAAAATACGATACAATTTTTGTGTTCATGACGTCATTAGCCCCATCTAGAGCTCCTATACTACAGGCTGACTTATCAAACATATTGAAGCCCAGTAAGGTTTCTACAAATACATGGGTTACCATATTTGGCGGTTTAACACGTGCTCCAAATATGGATTTTTACAAGTATTTGATAATGTTAACAAATTTACAATTGAGTTATATTTTTATAAGTTGAATGAATTCGATTAAATGAATTCGATTGGAGTAATATTTGTAGTTACGCGACACTTATTAACAAGAATCAAAAATATAATTCTCACTCTATAAGCAGATTAACAAATAGATGGGCATTTTCTTTTTCTTATTATTTATTTATTTTATTTTATTTTATTTTATTTATTTTTTTTTTTTTGCAAAAATCTGGTCTTATTAAAATTTATGAAATACTTTGATGTATATTTCTATTTTATATCTGTTACAGTTCTAACATTATATAGAATAAAATATGGTCTTAGTATGAGCTCAGAAAGATCTTGAATTATTTGAAATACCTGAACTAAATAATTAAAAGTTGTTTTTTAAATATATGTTTATGATAATACATAGTAGTGTGTGAATTACCCGCGGAGGGGGGGGGGGGCACTTTAAAATAAAAATGTGTATTTAATTTTAAAAGTACTAAAATTTTAAAGAGGGAAATTTTATTATAAACCTGTGGATGTATAGATTAGATAAATACAACATTTAAAATCTTAATAATAATAATAAATTACATAAATCTGTATTGTAAACGGTATATTTTTTATGCCTAGTACAAAAGAATTGAAGTACTTTAAAAGATAATATTGAGGAAATCTTCTAAACTGGATCCTCTAAACATAGCGCCAATGTTTACATCAAATAATTGGCGTCAATCGTAGTTTTGGCGATGAAAATATCAGTGCCATTCCAAAGTAAATTCGAGTCATTCAGACATAATTTCTATCAGTTTTTAGTAAAAAAATCCTATTTGATCATTCATTATCTTTTATGTTAAATGAATTTAGATTTATTTACCATTTCAGAGTATGTCTGCATAATTATTATAATATGGTAAGATTTCCACTTGGCGACAGTTTGTTAACAGTAGGATTCAACAATTTTATGATTCATTATACTCTAAAAATGCAATAAAGTGTATAAAACTTGAAAGATATTGGTGTAACATGAATAAATCTTTAATATATATATATAATTTGAAGAAATTATACTTTTAAGTTTGGAAGGGAGAATAACACATTCAGGACTATAAACCACGTTTACTAAGGCACGAATATAACAAATAAAAGTCAATAATAATACATACTACAGTTACCGAAATTACAAAATGAGTGTTTAAAATAAATACTTTATATAAAAATACAAGTTTCAATTACAATATTGTAAAATTTAGCTTTCGCAAGTATGCTCCTATACCGGGTATCCAATGATTCTAGCGACTATTTATAAGCCATTTTTTTTATTCCCTCTTCATTTCTGGGAAAGCCAAATTACCTAAACCTTTTTCTAGTATGTTTAGAACAGTTTGGTGCAGAACACCCTCCAAAAATTATTTCAATAGTACTTCCTAAAGTGAAAATACGAATAGAGCTAATGACAATGGGTTACGCTTACGACCTCGGTGGGCTTCAATATGCTTGACGAGTCAGCTCGTATATAGAGCCCCATTGGTAGAGGGGAGTCAAGTTACCGCCCTAAGAGGTACTTTGTGAAACTTCGTAGCAATTGACAGATTTTTTTCAAGCCCTTTAAAATGAAGGGTAACATGCTATATGTGTGATAACTTAAGCCAACGGTACAGATATTTCAAATTTTTCTTGCAAGGTTTGGAAAATTTTTAAAGAGGTGCCCATTTTTATATTTTTTTACTACTTTCCTTATATACATAGTACAATGTATCAGAAAAGTATTGTTGTTGAGACCCAGACCGTCCGACCTACCAGAAAGGTGTAAGGTAACTGTATGGACGGCCGGGAGAAAAGTATTGTGATGAAATCGAAAAATCGAATTCGAGTTTTAGACGGGAGAACACGTTTCAAGCATCCCTGAACACGAATTGAACATTTTTGAGGTGATGCCTACCTCTGTTGGTGGGAGGGGGGGGGAGTCTGTGGAGACTTTGCGACTTTTTAAATGTTTCCAAATTGTTTTCAAATTCTCAAAGGTGACAGAAATGTTCCCAAATAGATAAAAATGGCGTTAATGGTTAATGGGAGGTAATGTTTTGCAAATTTTGAGTTCCGTTATACATAACGGGCGTACCGTCTAGTATATATATAGTAAATGCTCTTCTCTCCGTTTGTCTGAAACTCTTGGGGATACATTTGGTGAACTTGACGAATAATCTAGAGAAATATCGCCAACTCACCAATATTTAGTCTCAGATTGAGAATGCGAACAATATTGATAATAGTAATTTTAGAGTTGATTGAAATAAAAGTTATTGGGTATTTTGAAACAGTTTTACATGTCATCCAGAAAAGCGCCAAATGTATAATTTAAAAACACTTTGCCGTAGATCATATACATCATTTTTTCACTAAAGAAGTAAATTCGTTGCATTATATAAGGAAAGTCACGTGCTGCCTACATCAAAAAATTTTTTAAACAAAATACCATCACAACCTGCAAATTTACCCAATAATTTTTATTCAATAGAAAATACATTCAAATTTGTGTTGTTGCTATTTGTTAAATTTCTAGCTATCCCCAACGTGTTCTTGTAATCTACTGGGCTCATTTTTATACTTTTATTTTCAAACGAATCGTCTATTTTTAAAGTGATATCTGTACATCGTCTCTCTATGGTCGATGTATTGAGTACTTGATACCTACCACAAATATTAATAGATTTTCACGAAACTTTAAATCCGACTTTGTTATCGAAAAATCTTAACCTAGATGGAATTTTTTGAAAATCGAGTGAGAAATTTATATTTATCTTTATTAAAATTTTATATCTTTGCTACATTGGTTTTCCCCATACAATGTAACATCGTGGAAATTTTAGCATATGACTTATAAAGATGGTCCCTGTATTTTCATATAATTTCTATAAGGTTCCCCTTTGGCCACCTGTAACGGAAACGGTCAGTGGATCCGGACAGCATGCCAGCGGAAGGCGCATCCAAGATGGAGGAACGCTCCACGGGTGGCAAGGAGGCACCCGGACGCAGGTGTCACGCCTGAGCGTGGGACCTCGACCAGCTGCAGCAATAATTCAGGGGCTTCTAGTCAAGCCCTCTGTCAAGGTCTGGTCACTGGAAAATGAGTAACATGATATCTTCCAATAATATTAAGGGGGCTTAAACCCTTGAACAAATCATGGAAAAGGTATAGGAGGAGAGACGGACTTAGAGGTTTTAGAGAGACAGATTTTTAGAGATGAAAAATTCGGAAGTTCTTCTTGAGTTTCGAAAGTAAAAGGTTCTAAAACAACTACGGAGCGATGGGCTCCCAACCTGCTTCCGAAAGTCGTATTCGTGCCCGCTGGGCCAAGAGATCCAGGTATGCCTTAGAACTCATATGTATACTCTGAGCTGAATAACTCTCGTAGTCTCTCTCATCCTCACCTTCTTTTTCTCTATATGAGGATCTCAATGGTTTTGCATTATGGCACTTGCCAGATGCGTCCATATAACAGCCCCAAGTGGCGTTAGAATAATATGATGTCAAATTGTATATTGTGTGTTTCTCAATATCTGTGTAACAATTTTAAGTGAGAAGAGACAGGTTTTAAAGTATAACTGAATTAATTAATGAAAGTGTGATTTATCGTGTGTTTAGAATTTGAGGAAATAATCCTAAAGCTTGTAATGATCTCTGAATATCATAATGAAATATTACGTAGGCAGTTTATATGCTGAGATCATCTTATTCCAAAATTAGTGAATCGGATGAGTGATCCGAATAATTCAAGCCTTTTGTTTAATGTTAATTAATGTTAATTCTGTCAATAAACTATTATTGTTATTTATAATCAAATCGGTGTCCTCATTTTCGAATCTTTAATATTTTTTGAGTTTCAGATATTACTATATGACACGGCAGCTTTTGATTTAAGGTTCAATGAACAATTGCGGTACTTATAGCGTCCAAACCGGGCGTGTGGGACTAAACCCACGCAACAATCTTCTTAGCATGTCAGTTTAGGAATTATTCATAAATAGGGGTTATTTATGGCTTAATGATCACGAAACTTAGCAGTTTTAATCATCATATACGATAGGGGAAAATGGCCGCGGTACAATTTTTGTGTTCGTGACGTCATTATCCCCTTCGATAGAGGGGAGGGGAAGTTATCGCCCTCCCCCCCTCGAGAGAATACTTTGTAAAACTTAGTAGCGATCGAAGGATTTTATCAAGTCCTTCAAAATGACGGGTGACGTACTATAATTGTGATCTCGGTACAGATTTTTCAAATTTTTTTGTTGTAAAGTTTGCAAGAAAAAAAGTTACAACCTACTTAAAAATGAATTCTGGTATGAGAAGCCACACTCTAGTTAATTATAATTTTATTTTTAAACGAAAAGTTATCACAACCTGCAGATTTAGTTAATAAGTTTTATTCAATAGAGAACATACATTCAAATTTGTATTGTGGCCATTTATTGAATTTATAACTGTCCCTAGCGTATTCCCGTAATCTACTGGGCCAATTTTTATAATTTCATTTTTAAACGAATGGGCCATCTCGACCTGCATATGTTCCAATATTTTTGTCTAAATGAAAAACTAATTCAAATTTGCAATATTACAATTTATTGAGTGAATACAATCTACAAAAATTGAAACTACTTCCATAATTTTTTTTTCTTCTATACTTTCTTCGAAAATAAAATATCAAATTATTTTTAATACCAATGGATTTAAACATTTACGAGCTAAAAGCTATAAAGCACTTCACTTTCGAAAAGTACCTCTTTTAAGAAATCAAAATGTTTCTTTAAACTGTCCACTCTCTTCCACGACATTTTACCAAGACACTTTCCATTCGTCCGTACGAAAAAAGAAACAGATAGAAGCGTGCTAAGAAAAGTATTTCGAATAAAAAAAAAAAAATGTTCGAAAGAAGTCAAAAGTCGTTTATTCCTGCAGCCAAAATGACTCGGGCAGACGATCTATCAACTCTATTGCATCCGACGTCCGAAAAGTCGCATATTAGAAGTTCGGGTTAATATTCCTCTTGAAATCGATCTGGGTGGAAATTCTGCTATTTATCTCCTAAATTATTTATGTGTGAGATTTTATTTCCTGGACATAAAGAGAATATTTTCCTTAAACACAGGTACGCAAACTGAGAGGCGGGTGAATTTTTCCCCCCCATTTTCAATGTTGCAAACTTGTAAAACGCTTCGGAGTCTCTCCCCCCCCCTCCATACTTTTGTCTCTTTCGAAGACCAGGCGAAGAAAACACCCGTACAAGCATCCTTTCCTATGACGTGAGTCTAGGGTTGCCAGAAGCTGGACATAGGGGGAGAGCTGCTAGATTTGTTGATTTGTTGACAATTTGACGACATTTGGCGACTTTTCGAAGGTTCGAGAAAGACCGCGAGAAAACGAGTATTCTGTGAGATATGAGAGAATTCTAAAAGTTTCTATAGAGAAACTATAAAAGGAATCATCACTCCTTTGGGGCATAGTTAACGTGATACAAGCTATATTGAAGTGTGACTTACGTCAATGTTTTGAGTATAGTAGATGCTATTTTGTGATATGACTTTCGTCAATGTTTTGATAATAGTATCAGTTTGTTCCTGTTTTCGCTGTGCTTGTGAATAAATGTGCTAGTTATCCAGAAATTTGGACTTCTTCTTATATCCTGAGGTCACACCCACGATTCCATCAAAGGATACGTCGTACTAATAGTAATACACGCATTTATTTAATTTAATGTGTGATGATTGTTCTAAAATAATAAACCGATGCAAGGAGTTTACTTGCATATGCTTGCAGTGGCACGGAATACGTATATCTCTATATTTAAGTATTTATATTCTAGAGAATTTTCTGTCCCCAAAAGGTTCTCGTAATCTACTTGACCGATTTTCATAATTTCTTCAAGGAAAGGATTTTATTTGTCCAATATCTTTTACAAGCTCGAAACCGCCCATAAATTGGAATTTTGACCATTTATAGAATTTCTGGTTTCCCCAGCGTATTCGCAGATTCCACTCGAGCCATTTTCATGATTTTATTTTTAACCAGCCGCTTTCGGCAACCAGCCTGGTATCTCTTTTAAAAATATCTTGACTTGCAATAGTTTTCTTACAGTAGCCGTCGACCACGCAACTGCCGCTCGTCTGCTGAACAGGCTTTAAACTATCGACGTACGTGCTGTCGTTACGCAGTTGCGCCACGCCCTAATACGCCCTAGATAAGCGCTTGTGGGCGCTAAAAAGGGGGAAAAATAAAGTCTGGTATTAGAGATCAAAAATCATAATAAAATATTTTTCTCTGCATTCAAAAAATAATTTTGCAAGTCAAATTTTCCCACACAATGAGTTAATATCAGTGGAATATTGTAGAAGTAGTGAGATAATTACTGACTCACTTTTCTTTTGCAATTTTTGATCTTCGGACTTGTCTAAGAAAGATCAAAGCGAATCGAGTACACCCAAAAAATGTAAAATTGAGTCGTTATGCTCCTCAATTCAATAAGCATTAAAATATACCACATCTGCAACCATTTGCGCTTCACAACTCGCGCAATTATAATCCGACTCATTTTATCAACAAATGCCATGTTTGCAACATTAAACTACGCACCACCTGAAAATTTGATCAATAACGGTTGATTTTTAAGCCAGTTATGGTCAGTTACATTTATAACAGGTATTAGTGGCACAAAATACGCGCATTTTATCTAACAACCTTCAGCAGCGAATTCCACCTGTAAAACATTTGTCTACATCACATATCTATTTTTTTTTAATTAGTTAAGTTTTAGAAGAGTTTGGGTCGGACATTTTACATCAGTGATAGGAAACCAGCACGTGAGCTTTATATCCAACGACGTTCAGAGGCAATCCCAACAGTGTTTCTTTCAGACATAACTCCGGGGGGCGAAGCCCCCCCCCCCTCCCTGAGACATTTTATGTTAACCTAGTTTCTATTTATGTGACACATCATTAAAGTATATTTATATAGGGCAATAGAAAACTCCCCTCCCCCCCCCCGAAAATTTCATTCGCCCCACCTCCTCCCCGACCAAAAAAGTCCTGAAGGAAACACTGAATTCCAACCAGTAAATGATTAATTGATCTACGCCACATATACAAATTTGAAAAAAAAAAATTAAAGTTTTTGAGGTGTTGTTGTCGCACAAAAAAGGCAGATAGACAAAGTAAAATAATGTTCAAATCAAAAGCATGAAGCTTAGCCACTTCGCTCTCTGACTACATTTAAAAGACACGATTTCCAATATGTAAGTAAGCCAAAACTTAAGAGTTGCAGCTACTAATGTAATGTCCAGTCTTTTTCAAACGGTGCCAAGGTCATTCATCTCACTAAAAATGAATATTTTTTTAGTTTTTACTGTTTATTTTTAAGTAAAATTATTGAGTTTGTTGTTATATACAACTATTGTTATTTATTATTATTAGCATTGAGATATTTATTTGTTTATCTAAATTGGTATCTCACGAATGTTTGAATTGCTTGTGTAGAATGGAGAGCGTTGAATATTTGAATAGCTCTTAATATAAGATGTACGTGACCTGAATAGTTTGCACACTTCTCATCTATAGAAAACTAATAAAAAAATAGTACATAATGAATCATCCGTTTATTATAAACTCTCAGCCCATAGTACACTACAAGTCCATTATGAACTGACCGTTCATAATGAAATATGAATCATAATTGATATTTATCATAAACTATCCGTTCATCTACCATTTCACTACGGACACATAACACTGAACAAATAATTAATTATTATGATCTTGAACAAATAGTTGTGACAAGCACAAGTTCAATATGGTTTTATTCTCATTCGTTAACCTATGATTTGACCGTAGCTAACTACTTTATTTCTACTCATTACACAAATTCAAGCCAACATCGATGAGAGGCAATAACGAAATAATCATTTGGCAACACGTACTATATCGTAGTGGGAGTTCGAAAAGCGTCTACTACATAAGCGTAAGTCTGCTGTTAAGACCAATAAAAATCAATAAGGTAATATAAAATTAAGTTTTTAATTTCGTTAAGTAGATCAGAAATATTACACATTTGTTTGCGTACCGGCCATCCAAATAGCTGCTCTAAGTCCTCGGACGAGTCGGGTGGTCAGGGCTTTCGACACTCCTTTCGACATTTGTTTGCGTTCATAAGTTTCTTTGCGTTCAGATTAGACTTACGGAGATGACTATTTTTGTTATGTTAATTCCCTTTATAGTTTATATTCAACCACTACCAGGCAGCTTTTTAAAATTTTAACTTATTCTTGTATTAAACAATTCATTTATTCCTGTAAATGCCCTATTTATTCCTTCTTCTTAAAGTGGTTAGGTTATGTTTTTCTTTTCAGCAGAATTTAATTATGCTGTGATTTTATCGAAGCTACAGAATCTCTCTAGAATGTGTCAGAATTTAATTCCCCCTCAGAAGTCTGTACACTGTAAAAAATATACACCCAGCTGACCTGTAAGAATAAAAAAATCCAGTTTCTTGGTAGTAAATACAAAGTTTTTATTACATAAAGAATTTGACAAGAAAACTTTTCATCAATACTTGCAGTTCTCAAATTCGATTGAATTGGATAACTAGCCCTACTGTTCTGTTTTGCACAGCATGACTATTTTGACCAGGAATTAAAGTTTAAAGTAATTCCAAATAATTAAAGGCATGTATGCATACACAAAGCTATCCACCTATACTCTAAGCTCAACTCAAATTCCTATCTATCTAAAAAAGATCCACGGTTCCCATCAAATCAGAGTGGACAGTTTAGGAAACATATATGGACCTTGCAGATCGTCTCTTAAGCCTCTATTACACGACAGTAATTTGAGACAACAAACTGTTCGCAAAACAGCTCAGACAGCAAATTTAGCCACAACATTTTAAGTTTAATCTGAAAACGTTGTTGAGGGAACGGCTGTGCGAAAATCAACCCATCAGAAGTGCGTAAATCCGAAACGTCACAGGTCACGTGCTTTCAGGTTATTTTATTTCTTACTTTAATGGCTACCAAGATGGCAGATAGACTGTTTTGGAATGCAGAAATGGAAGCTGATGTTATTGAACGTATTCAATCCCAAGAGAACTCTAAAGCTTCCCCATTTTGCTGCTTAGAGTGACATCATTTTCCTTCTGTGCTGCGTGGAAGGACGTCCCAAAGCTGATTTGCCAACGGTTTGTTGTCCCAAATTACTGTCGTGCAATAGGAGCTTTATGACAAGTATGTCTGTGTCTGCTTTTTTAGGAAAATTGTTGAGAGTTTTTTTGGCTCGTAAATCATTGTTTCCTAAAAGAAAACGACTGAATTTTATCAGTAAATGAATTTGTTAAGGAAAGACTTTGCAATGTAGTCCATCAAAGCTTATACAGTAGTCCCTCGCTATATCGCGCTTGTCGGGAGACATGGCAAAATGCGCGATATATCGGGCGATATTACAAAAATTATGCTTTTATGAACACATGCATTAAAAATTTAGGAGCGAAAGCACAATAATAAAAAATAATCACATAATAAAGCCAGAGAAGTTCCATTTACCTTTTAATTTTATGTCCAAATGCATATACACATTTAATTGATTATTGTACACACTTCCTTCTCTTGCGAAGAAGGTACATACATACAATCTAATATCAACTACTTCGATTTTTCTTTCAGAACTTGCTTTCCAGAAAATATCAGTGAGAGAAAATAAATCTACTGCATCTCACTCATAGTATTTGAGTTACATCTTCCAAATGCTGTGCTATGCTCAAGCATGAAAGAGAACTCTCTTCTTCATCATCGCTGTCAGCATCTTTTGGCTCCACTTCTTCTCGTACATGAGGTATGATCTGCTCATCTGAAAGAGTTTCAGAAGTCGGTTCGTTATCATCTGCATTAATCCAATCTTTCACTTCATCTTAGCACACATTTAAACCGAGCGACTTGGATTTTTTAACTAGAAGCTGTATTGAGTCTTCTTCAATATCCTTGAGTTCAACATCATTTAAAACTTTCAGCCAGCATTTGGAAATGGTTTCTATTTAACAGCGGACCACGCTTTTTGGGAAATGTACATGGCATCTTTTAAGTTCACACTTTTCATTGCCTCAGGCAGTGGTCGTTCTTCAACGAACAATGGATTGCTCAGTAACTCCCGTCAATATTTTTTTTTTAACATGGCGATTATTCCTTGTTCCATTGGTTGAAAAAAACCTGTTGCGTTTAATGGCAAAAACATAGCTTTGATATTTCCATCTGATGACATAAGTTCTTCTTCACCGGGATGAGCACTGCATTAGTCAATTAGGAGCACGGCCTTTTCTTCCAAACCCTTATTTCTCAGATGAAGATGGGATGGAATTATCAAAAAAACATTTTTTAAATAAGGTTTGTGTCATCTAAGCGTTTCTTAAACTTTCGTATACCACTGGCAGATTCTCCTTATTCACATTCTTCAAAACTCTAGGGTGTTTGCTGTTTCCCACAAGAAACATCTTCAACTTATAGCTTCCGGCTTTATTTGCTGCAAAAAGAAGCGTTACCCTGTCCTTTTGCTATTTGCATCCAGAATTAGCCGTGATTTTTCTTAAAATCCTCTGTTCTGTTTGACAATAACTTCCTGTATAGTGCAGCTTCATAAGGATTGTATATCAGAAAAAAATCAGAAAAAAAAAATTGGGAGACATAGCAGAAGCGCGATATATCCGAATGTGCGATATATCCGAATGCGCGATATAGAGGCGCGATATAACGAGGGGCTACTGTAACGAGTTATCTTTCATTATCTGAATGAGTTATCCATTCAAGCTATCTATGCTTTTCACTGGGGTATTTGACTAAGACCCTCTTAATTTACAAAAATAAAGGATTGAACAGAAACGTGATGAAGAAAATACTTCTAGTGATCGAAAAGTAACGGCCAAAAATATCTTTTCCCAGGAAATCGGGTTGTATGGAAGACGATCTATCAACTCTATTACATTCGACGTCCGGAAAAAATCCTTATTTCGATGTTTAGGTCAATATTTTCACTGTAATCGATAATGGCAGGAAATTTTTGCTCTTTACTTACTAGATTGTTTTTCCGTGGATGTTGCTTCCCAGGCGCAAATAGAAGAGGAATGTTTAACTTAGGAGAAAAAAAGTAATGAATTATCAAACAAGAAAGATCAATCATGCATAAAGCACTGATTATGAAACACTTTCCAACTGAAATGGAATTTTAATTTAAACATCTCTAAAATGCGATACATTCAGTAGTGATATTTTTTTCAATTATCACAATACTCCAATAATTTATTTTACTTGGAAACTTAAAACTTCATAATAAAAAAAGGCAATGCTATAAAATCGTCTGCTTCTCTATGTAAAATCAATGAATATTTCATTCATATCACTTATATTCCAAACTCCAGAGCTAAATAATTTTGCGTAAAAAAATTCAACAATTCTTATATACAACTCACTTTACAACCGCTTGATTTGTTTACATTCTGCATGCTATAGTGTAGTGCTAAAATTAGACTTCATTACGGGAATAATCAAATTTTAGTGATCATTTAAAATAAAAAATATTGTAATTGCGTTGGCACAGAATTTAGACACACAAATAATACGCAAAAATAAAGCGGTTTTACAACGGATGCAACACTAAATGTAAATTTAAACGATCTTTAAATATCAGGATCTTTGCACAGTGGGAAAAAAAATGGATGCCATATTTTATTTTGCAATGAGTCACGTGATCTCTTCATATATCATGGGTTGTTGTTGTTCAGACCCAGACCGTCCGACCTACCAGAAAGGTGTAAGGTAACTGTATGGACGGCCGGGAAGTGCCACCCAATTTAGACCGGAACCCAGTGGGGGAGGCATCCACAGGGACCGTACCCTCCTTCCCCTACCACCAACCTCTCGGAAGGACTTACGGACCCACATGTTTAACGTGATCGTACTCCGCATGAACACGGCGGCATTTGTGGCAGCGTGCAAATCTAGCGCGCAAACCACGGGAATACCGCACCCGAGATGGCCAACAGCACGCGGCGTTCCGACATATATCATGGCGTTCCGGCATATATCATGGGTGTAATTATTATAATTTTTATTTAAATAACTACCAAATATATTTTGCTGAAAATTTATTTACACATTTTATGTGATAATTTAAATATTTCCTATCATTTTCGAAGCAATTTGTGAATTTTAACTTCGCTTGAAAAAATGTTTGAAAAATTAGGTCCCAATAGGGTTGAATGTATTTCATTTTTTCAACCCGGGTTAAATCCGAAACTAATTGGGTGATATTATTCATTTTCATTCCCATGTGACCCACAGACCGTCTCAACAACATACTAACTTGAGATTTTGAGTCCTATGTATTGTAAATAAAGCAATATAGAAGTTAAAATACTTTTCCCAGGAAGGCTCAGGCTGACTTAGACGACGATCCATCAGCACTATTAGATAAGGCGTCTCAAATAAGCCACATTTTCTATGCTAAGATCATTATTCTGCTTATAATCAATAATGGCTGTTCCTCTCTTTACTTATTGATTATTTGTGTCTGAAATGTATTCCTAGACATAATGAAGGAAGAGAATTTAACTAGTGAAGCGGTACCCGAGCTTTTAAAGCTCAGGAATCCTCCCTCTTTCAACAAAATATATTGCATCTTGCAACAAGATATTGCTTTATATCCCTTTGGATCTGAATTTATTAAAATGATAATTCCAATTTTTACTTTCCCTACATTACATGGTAATGTACAAGGAAAGTATTAGAATGGGAGGGAAAATTGGAAGTCGAAGTTTTGCGGATTTACACGTTTTCGGCCATCTACAACACAAATATAGCCGGGGCCGATCCCGGATGACTTGACGGAGAATAATGGGGGGTGAAAGAGATGGACAAGCTGGCATGAAACGAGAAATGCTACACGAACGCTACATGAAACGAGAAATATACACGCGACAGAGCATCTTGAAAACCTAAATTGAACACTTAATGTGCCTCAGGACATTAAAAGACGATAATGATTACGACGGCCGACATTCTTCCGACCGTGGGCTGTAAGCTACCCGATGCCATTTGTGGCGGGTGCCACGGTCTGAGTTTTCACTTTCCGAAGATTACGACAACGCGAATGTTAGCGTAATATCTATGCGTGTGGGTGTCTGTCTCTATCTGTGCAATATATGCATCGGCATTAACTCAAAAACTATCCTACGAAATTTCACGCAATGTGATAGTTAGACCATTTATATCTTTTCTGGTAAGATTTTGAGACGATTTGCAAAAAAAGCTAGTATTTTGACTTTTCCTGTAATAGATGCGATAATGTAATATATGGGAACTATTGGAATTGTGTCAAAAATTACAACTCGAATTTTCGACGGATCAACACATTTCGGGACCTACCTAAAACACAAAAATACTATTTTTAGCGTGACGTCTGTGTACATATCTGGGCAATTTATTCTATCACTATCGAACGAAATATAACAAAATTTGGTAGGTAAGTCACTTCCCTCACAGCATTTTTTTTCACAGTGACGTAAGATTTACGTCACACTGTGACTTTGGGACGTCGCAATACGTCTCGGCAATGTCATATTGAGGTCACAGCGAAGTCATTTTGGTCATTTTCATGGTCGTTTGTGACGTCGCATATTAAATTGTTTGTGACGTCACATTGTAAATGCCATTGTAATGTCGTCACATTGTTACGTGTTAATTAAATTGTGGAAACGTCACAGAATATAGTCACAATGAAGTTACAAAGTTACTAATATATAACGTCGTAAAGAAGTCACAAATATGATGTCACATTGTGACCCAGGTGCCACGTGACTACAATGTCACGGTCACACATGTGGCGATCTTTGCTGTGAGGGTTGTGGATAACACTGACGCTGATTAGATTTTGGTACGATTCGAAAAAGGGGCATGCTTTTTTAAGAAATAACCGTCGAAGTCTTTTAAGTAAAAGGCTACATATGCTCAAATGTATCAATTAAATGCTAGTTCTATATGTAATTTTCGGCGTCAATAAGATTAAGGACAATTCCATTACTCTAAGACAAACGGTTATCGAAATATATAAAGGTTATTTCGTATTTTTGCAAAACCGCCATGTCCAGTCACCAAATGAAATCGAAAATTGAAGTAAAACTTCAAATTCAGTGTAATTTCAGATAATTATCCATATTATTTTACGTAATTACCCTTTTTTACTGAACTGCGATAGAACGAAAAAGAAAATGAATTTATGTCTGCAAAAGTCGACGCATTCTTTCCTTATTGGTATTGATGCTCTGCTTCTTTATCCTGAAGTAGAGGTTATTCTTTACAACCGAAACAGGTAGACATTTTTAATCAATCTTGTATGCCGTTGAACTTACGAAGTACGTTTTTTGCAGATTGATTCAAGCAGCAGTTTGGCCGAATGTTTATATATTTTCTAAAGTTTCCGAAACATATTAAGGAAGCCCTAAAACATGTAGTCATTTAAAAGTCGCAAAATTTTAGAGAAACAGTTCATCTACAATTAGAAAGCAAAAAGTAAAATTCATTGAAGAACATTTATTTTTCCACAAAACACTTGACAAATAAGATGTCAGATTCTTCACCAGTTTACTTAAGCAGTGGCGTCACCAGGGAAGTATCTGGGGGTCATAACTCCCCTTCTCAGCAACCGATCAAACCATAGAATTTTGAAGAAATGATATTGAGAAATGAAAACAAAATATTGGGACCCCCCTCCTCCGCAACACACATAGCATTTTTCTCTGACAACGTTACTGTACTTAGGGTTCTCCATCTAAATCAATGTTGTATTCATTTCTTCTCCCTCCCCACCACAAAAATAATAATAATAATAATATCATTTCTTAAAATTGAAAACATTTTCTCGAACTACTTATTCTTTACACCAGGACATTTTACTAAGAACATTTCATTCCCAGAAACAAACATTCTAAGGAATAATACGAGGGTAGGCTGAAAAGTCATGCACACATGCTTGTAGAGCGCGAACGAAATGATGACCTTCAGAAGCGCGCCAGGTAGCATGTGGAAGTAACATTCCCCCTCAATACGCATGCGCAGATTTGAGTTCGTTGCGTTCATCCAGTGTATTTCGAGAAGCGGAAGTATCGAGATGTGTTCTGGTGCTATGTCAACGCGAGTTAAACAGCGCGCTGTTATCGAATTTTTAACTGCTGAAAAAGTGACTCCTACTGAGATTCATCGTCGTTTAAAGGCTGTTTATGGTGACGATGCTGTTGATAGGTCTACTGTAAATCGATGGGTAATAAAATTTCGTGATTGCGAGCCTGGAAAAGCCATAATTGTTGAAACACGCAACGGACATCCGACCACTGCCACAGACGATAAGCATCGCAAACTCGTCGACGATTTGACTCAAAATGACCGGCGAATCACTCAAAAGCGTATTGCAAACCATATTGGAATATCGAAGGAACGTGTCCTTGCAACATGACAACGCTCGTCCACACACCTCGCGCGCAACTGGAGAGGCTCTGCGAAACTTGAAGGTTGAACCGATTCCACACCATCCTTATTTCCCCGATCTTGCGCCTTGCGATTTTTATTTTTTTCCTCTACTCAAGAGAGACCTCAAGGGTAATCATTACACCTCGGACGATGAGGTGAAGGCAGCTGTCAAGTCCTGGATTCGAGAAAAGTCGGAAGAATTTTTCAGTGACGGAATAAAAAAACTTGTTACACGTTGGGAGAAATGTGTTAGCCTTAACGGTGACTATGTTGAAAAATAAATATATGATTTTGAAACTTAAGAATTGTAATTTAATGTACTTTTTGCCCGATCTTGCTATTTGTTTTTGTTCGCGCTCTACAAGCATGTGTGCATTACTTTTCAACCTACCCTCATATTTCAATTTAAAAAAAAAAATCTGATGTGGGCAACACATGACTTTCCTTATATAATGTAATGAATTTACTACTTTTACAGTAAAAAAAATAGGTTCTTCTTATAGTAGATAATTATATTCTTTCCAAGATATTGAATTTTCGACAATTAGTCGTCATTTTCATTGATTTAGCGTCATTTTCATCCATTTGGCGAGATTTTCGTTAATTTGGCAACATTTCAAAAACTCGCCAAGTTGGCGACATTCCGCCAAATTCGTCGTCAAAATGTCGCCAAGCGTTATGGACGAAGAAATAAGTTATTCTTACTGCAAACAAATGACTATTGGAGTTCAAATACAAACGTATTACTCAAAGTATCTTTTTTCATGAATGGAACGAGCTAGATCCACGGAAATGATGTCACCCAATTTATCGTATGGTATTACATATGAAAAGTGAACATGTTTCTCAATAGGAAATATTTTTTTTTATTTTATATGACTTTTTGATTAATTTTTTTGAAAAATGTGCAATATCTCGAGAACGGTTCATGTTAGATTTATGCCAATCGTTTCCTAATGAAAAATTACATAAGAAATGTCTATTTGCGTAACTTTATTAGTGGTTTTAATTTTTTGACGATATTTTCAAAATTTCATTCGAAAATTTAGGGGGGTTCTGAACATTCGATTGCGTATAAAAACAATAAGCTTCCAGTGTTTACGGATTGTGATTTTTATACCCAATTTGGTTCGAATCGGTCCATTCGTTCGTCAGTTATCGTCTTCACAGACTCACTGACACACACACACAGACATCACTTCAAAAATGTTTGATTCGTGATCAGGGATGCTTGACACGTGCTCTCCCGTCGAAAACTCGAATTCGAATTTTCGACACCGTCACATTACTTTCCTTATACATTATGTATATAAGGAAAGTAAAAATGCTAGAAATATCTTTCCTTCAGAAATTGAGTGGTCGGGAAGATAATCCTTCAACTATATTAGATCTTATGTCGATATAAAAGGTCACATTTTCGAAGTTTAGGACAATATTTCCCTTTAAATCGATAATGGGGGGGGGGAGGGAGACGGTGCTCTTCGTCTTCCAATTCTGCATTTACGAAGAGTGTCTAAAACCAACGGTTGGGCGTAGAAGTAAAATAAAGTATGAATAATAATCAGCAAACAGGAGAGAATTAAGCCATGAAATTTTCACCCCACAGAACTGATTTCATAAAAATGTGAAATTTAATTTTCTTATACGGCTCCCTAATAAAAAAATTCTGATGTAGGCAGCACATAACTCTCCCTACATAATGCAAGTACTTTATACTTCTTTCATTGCAGAATGATAGACAAGATCCACGGCACAATGATTTTAATGTTGAAAAGTGCACTGAAATTTGGCGTTTTCATGCACGCCAACAGGCAAAATTATTTTGAAGTACCCAATTAACTTATATTTTGCGCAAACCTAACTTGATAGCTGGAAAAATTGTAAATACCTGCTATACAATATACTCAATTATATTAATATACGTAAATTATAATTTTATCAATTTGGCCCATTAAAAAGTCAAGTTGGCGATATTTCGTCAACATTTTTGTCATTTTTGCAAAGTGATTTGATTATACTTGCCACTGTTCATCTTTATGTATTTTTTTATACATTTATTTGAAAGACGTGCAATATCTTGAGACCAATTCACTCGTAAGATATCACATCCACAGACAAGAACATTAACACACACAGAGACATCACCTCAAAAACGTTTGATTCGAGTTCAAAGATGCTTGAAGAGAGATGAACAAAAATCGATTTTTCGTCAATTTTAGGGTGCTTGTCCCCTTTAAGTAGTCATGTTAGGAATTTCTGATATTTAACACATTGACTTTCACGGCTTATTTGGGTTTATCGAGTGTCAGTTTGGGTGCAGTGTTAAATTATTAAAAATCCAAATATCATCAAAACTCCTAAAGAAAGTTTATCGTTATAAATAAAATGTATTGCATAGTTACGGGTTCCACCCTAAAATGTCAAAAATTCAGAGAAACATTCATTGAATCTTTAATTGGAGCAAAAATCCTAAACATTCCAAAAAAGATTAGCTCTGAATGGGAATTCATTATTTAAAAGCTGTACCACAAACTGCATAAAAACACACATAACAGAAAATAAAATATGCCAAATACGCAATATTATCCAGTGTGCTGAGGGAAGGCACGTCTTTGCGTAAAAGAATGTTCACAAATAAAGAATATTATTATTTTTTATGCATTTATGAATAAATTATGTTTTTTATTATTTCAAATACCTTTTCTTCCAACAGTGTGATTAATTTTTCATTCTTATCTCAGAAGCTAACTATCCATCAGTGGCACATATTTGCTACGAATATACTTGTTGCGATGCCTAAATGACAAGTCATACTAACTCGGGTTAACATATATGTGGCATCCCAGGCCAGATTGCCAAGTACAAATTAACTCGTACTTGGCAGTTAGTGTTAACCATTTTTTATTGAATACATAGTTCACATCAAGAGAACTTGAATTCATAGGTTTAATAATAAGGCCCCTTCATATATACTTTCATACAATGTATGACCTTGTTTGTACCAAATTCCTTTTGGATCAATCAGACAATAGAGAAAACATCGGCAAAATACAAATAGTGGAGCTTTTTTTTTATTAAAGATAACCTGAAATGACATGAAAGTTAGTGTATACAATGGAGCCTACATATAGGGAGTACAGGTGTAGAAAAGTATCGTAAAAAGTAATACTGTTATAATGTTAAACATATCGCTTATAGCGAATAATTAGATACCTGGACATTGGATATTGCTAAGTTTTCAAAGTGGCCACAGAAAAAAATATTTTCATTTAACTTCTTTGAGTGAAAACAAAATCCACCGCCCAGCCAGTAAAGTGGATAGCGTCTTCGGCCGCTGTCTTGGGAACTAGGGTTCGAATCCCGAATAAGGCATGGATGTTCCTTGAGGATATCATCAGTCTTCTGAGTCCTCGTCAAAATGTGAAGCTGCACCCCCTCAGACCTTCGTCAGTGATGCGTTCTTGTAATAAACTTTGTTCTCTCTTCTTGTGTCTTTCTTAGTTCTTTCCTGCTTCCTGTGTCACTGGTCCTGAATCGGCTCAGCTGAAACAGGTCATCAGTAACAACAACAAAACAAAATCCCATGAGTAACAATTAGTTTGATGACAAAGATTCATTCCCAGACACGTTGAGCCTAAACACTTTTTTAAACACATCCCCAGTAATATTGAGATAGTCGGAACACATGAAGATTGCCTGCAAATTTTTAGATGATGCCTGGCATAATGTTCATCCGTAAACAGGAAAAAAATGCTGGAAACATGCTACAACTGGAAATACATATACTGGGTTTTAAAAAAATCCAACAATCCTTCATTTCTAATCCCTATGTATGGAGATAGTTTAATGTAGAATAGGTTACTAGAAAAAGGAGTTTTGCCGTTTGATTTTACTTTTGACTATTCCTCTGCAAACGATGATTGTGTTGAAACAGAAGCACAAAAGACTGATAATACCATTATTGCTACAATTTCTAATATGTCTGATGATTTCAAATCCGTAGAATCCAAAATTGCTGTGGAAAGCCACGAAAATTTGTGAGACTATTTCAGAATCCACATCATTAACTACAGTGACAATTTAAATGCAACAGGAAAAGTGCAATACAAATTTGTAGTAAATTTAAATCTCTCTATATTAAAATAATTAAGCCAATGCCATTTGACAAATTTCACTTCCCTGGAGTTTTTCTTGTATCGCAAAAACTATAGCAAGCAAAATATGAAATTTGGTATATCTGTTGAGGAATTTCAGAAAAACACACTGAAATAAACCATTTTTCCATTTAAACTTTAGTTTAAGAGATATTCAATGTCAAAGGAAGGGTATTTGAGCTGCAAGTTTGCATTCTGGATAGACTAACAATAAATAGCAGGAACACAAATTTTTGCAGGCATGTACAGCCGCGGAAAAAAAACACGCCCTACCCTCTGTTAATCGAGCATCGTAGAAAAAATTGAATACCATTCGATTAGGAATAACATCCTCTACAAATTAATGTGCATAAAATTTGCATAAGGGGTCGCCTTCATATCTAAACGCGCATAAAGTTCGAAATTTTCAATGGCAACACCCAATTTTGACGTCACCCACACGTTCTAGATCTCCAAATTAGTCCAAATTCAAATTTTCACGACGTTTCTATCTTTATTGCTGAGATATTCAATATTCCAAAATGAGCAATTTTCGGGGATCAGCTCCATATTGAAAACCGCAATTTGAAGGGTGATGTTTCGTTGATTGACCACAGCACTGTTGTAAATTATTGAACTATCCTCTTGACATTCAGCATTATGACTTACCTCACAGCCAAAGCATATCGCTCATTACAAATTTTCTGAGACGTTAATAAACTGAGCATCTGTATAAAGATAATTTCCTACCAACTCCAGGAAATTGAAACGAAAGTGCAATATTCTAGGAGATTTATAGTCGTTAGGAAGTATAGCATTACATATATTTCTAATTTATTGCAATTGATATACATTTATTACACTAGACGTCTCGTAACGAACATTAAAACATATATCTAACTACAAAATGTACTCGACATTTACGATTCAAATCTCTTATTAAAATTACTTCGAAACATAAATCGAATTATTGAAAACCAAACAAAACTTTTACTATACGCCCGTTTAGAACACAAAATGGATAACTTGTTGCACGAGGACAATACGCCCTTAATAAGTATACTGTGCGCATACAATCCGGGTACAAGGCCTTCGTCAACTCAAGCTAAAACGTAAAGGGTCGCAGGTTTGATTCCTGCATGAGGGTGACCATTTTCATGGCTGTGTGTGGTGTTGTCTTGTGTGTGTGTGCGTTACTAAGACAGTGGGCCTGTAATGGGTAGGATTATGTGAGCCTCAAATAGGGCACGATTATTAGGGGTAAAAAGTCGTACTGGGTACGTTGCTAAAAATTAATGGGGCATTCGTGCCAGGGTCAATAAAAGGAAGAAGAAATAAAGAAGAATGAAATGTTTATTTTCAAATGTCATTTTATAATGCTGTTTCAAAATCAATTTATGAGACTAACAAATATCTGCAGATGATGCGACAAAACAACTCCGTTAGAACTTGGTGACGAATTTAAAAGTATCAATCCGTCATTATCAATCACCGTTTGAAGTCTTGTTGGTGTTTAGTATCACATAATTTTATAATTTGTTTTATATAAATATTTTTTTATTATAAATTATTACATTTTGTGGGCGATATCAACTCGCAGTAGCTCGGGAACTATTAATCGGCAGTAGCATAAGTAGATCCCATTTATAACAATAAAAGTTTGCACCCTTCAATACAGTAGCAGAATTACGTTGATTAGGTTGCATCTGTACAACACTGTTTATACAAAATTTTTATTAAAACTGAGTAAAAATAAATGCCCGTTTTCTTAAATAAAGATTAACTTACAATTAATATAACTTTTTCAAATTAGTCATTTTTTAAACTAATATACGACCCCTAAAGTCATCGTGATGCTGAATATTTAAACATTTCGAAAGAACTAGTGGGAGGAAACACATTGAATTTTATATAAACATATAAAAACTGTTTGTGAATCGATTTTTATCAAAACATGTCCAGGTTTGTATTCATATTTTTTTTACTATTGATTTCATAATTAATATTTCATACAATTTATTCTACAAAAATAAAAATCACGTATATGTGTTTAGGTTGTTTAGTAGTAACGTCATAAAAATAATCAGCGTGAGCAGATAATTATTACAGAAGATATGAATGGAAGTCTTGGAAACTAATTTAACATTAGGAGCTCAAAACTTTACATACTCACAACTCAGAAACGCTTCACCCAAATGACTTGAAATTTGATATCACAGGTTGAATTTTGCTCTAGTTTCAAATTATGCTGTCAAACTTGGGTGTTACCATTTAAAATTTCAAAGTTTGTGCGCGTTTGGATATGAAGACAGCCCCTTATGCAAATTTTACGCACATTAATTTGTAGAGGATGTTATTCCTAATCAAATGGTATCATTCAATTTTCTCTATGATGAACGTTGCTTGATTAACAGAGGGTGGGGCGTTTTTTTTTTCCGCGGCTGTACACACAGTTTAATTTTTTTAAGACAGAGCCCCTTTTTTTAAATTTCAATTTAGTTCATAAGTTATTCAATTTTTTTATATACAGTGAAAATTTTTCTTCAGTATAGGCAAAGATTTAATTGGTCAAGCTAACTGGAAACACAAAGGCAGCCGTGAATGCCAGTTGGGTTGAAAAAGCTGGCAAAGTGAGTTCCAGAGGTTTGTGAGTGCCAGTGAACAAGTAGACTCCTAATGAGAGTATTATGCCTGTTGTTGTTGAGACCCAGACCGTCCGACCTACCAGAAAGGTGTAAGATAACTGTTTGGACGGCCGGGAAGTGCCACCCAATTTAGACCGGAACCCAGTGGGGGAAGCATCTATAGGGACCATACCCTCCTTTCCCTACCACCAACCTATTGGAAGGACTTATGGACCCACATGTTTAACGTGATCGTACTCTGCGTGAACACAGCGGCAGTTTTGGCAGTGGCAGGAATCGAACCCAGGCCTACCGAGTGCAATTCCCAAGCGCTAACCACTGGGCTATTGCACCCTAGTATTATGCCTGTGAAAGACCCAGGACACCCGACTCACCCTAAGGTATGAGCAAACTGGTTGAGTGGCCGGTAGTATTATGCCTGTGTAAAAGGTAGCATGAAAGAGTTCACGACACAAGCTCAACGACAGCCAGCGAGTAGGGGACGAAGTCCACTCACTCATGAAGCAAGTTATGGGTTTGGCAAACAGGAGTAAAGAGCCCTGGTGTTAATAAAAGTTAGATGTTTTAACTTGAATAAAATAGCAAAGCATTTCAATCTTACTAAAATGATTTTTTGTTTCACAATGTATAGACAGACATTCTTATTGTTTATCACATATCTAAACGAATTGCAAATATTGTTTTGTTTTTTTTCACCGTTTCGTGCGACTTCGCTATATGTATGCTCGACTGCATGTTAGTAAGAAATATAATATAATTCAAATCAATTGCTATATTCCTTTTTGTTTTTAAAAAACCATATACATCAAAATGTTTTGAAGATAACCAGGAATGCAGAATTAGAAGCTTCAATAAAAAGTAGAGTTCATGAACATAATATTTTATTATACAAAACATTTTACACATACCACATAAAACGTGGAATACGCTATTTTACAAAGTGAAAGTACAAAACACACACAATACCCATACATTAAACTGCAACAATAGAAAGAATACCGGCAAGATGTCCCAAAGACATAGCATCATTCTCAAAAATAAACAGAAGTACAAAAATTTCACTCACGTAAATTAGCATAAGTAACTTGTCCTTTTCATTAAAAGGATCACCATTTTAATGAAACACAGAAATAAAAAATGTTAAAACTGCCTTTTTTTTTTTTTTTTTTTATTTTAGTGTCACAGAGGATTGACTACAGATTAAAATGCTAAAATAATGCTTCGATTTAGTTCACCTGGAACTCTGAAAAAACAAATTATTTATAGATTATAAACTTAAATTCTTTCAGTCACCAGATTTATAAATAAAATTAATGATGGAATTAAATAATAATGAAATTTACAATAAATTTTATTAAAATAAATATTTTGTGTCTATTATTGAAAACTATCACAAAAAATGTATCAACTTTTATTTGATAACACTGTTTCCTTTTATAGAAGTAACTGTTGGAGACTACGAATGTAGATTTAGAAGTGGAAGGTCCACTAAACAAATCTTTATGTCAGATTCTAAAAAAATATACAGAATATGGTATTGAAAGCCATCACCTTTCCATTAATTTAAAGCTACAGATGATACTATTAACAGAACTGGTCTTTCATAGGCCACTGAAAGGTTTTGAAATGCCTAAAAAATTAATAAAACTTGTGGATGTAATATTGATTGGAACTCGTTCCAATATACAAATCCAAGGAGGAATCTCAAAACCTTTTGATATTAAAAATGATCTTAGACAAGAAGATGCATACACTTGTCTACTTTCTAACTTAGCTCTGGAGAAAATAATTAGAGATTCTAATATCAACACTAAAATAAACATAAATCTATTCACGTTCTTGCATATGCTGATGACATCGATATTATAGCCAGAACCACTAAAGATATAAAGGAAGCATTTCTGGCCTTAGAAAGTGCTACTAAAACAATGCATCTGAAAATTAACCAAGACTTGGCTTTTAAAAGAAATAAGTCTTCCCCCCTCGTATATGAGGCTAATTTGTACAAATTTGAATCCGTCAAGCATTTTAACTATATGGAATCACAAATAAGCTGTAAAAATAATATTAGTTTAAAAATCCAAAAACAAATTATAGCTGCAAATCATAGTTTTCATAGTTTGGGGAATTTTTTCAGTTCATGCCTGATTGGGAGAACAAAATTACAACTATGCTATATAAAGTACTTATAAAGAACCATATTAATTTATGTTTCAAAAAACTGGACTCTCACAAGATATGATGAAAAAGCTCTTTGCATCTTCCAAGAGAAAATTTTTGCACAGTATTTTTAGTGGAATTTGGAAGAAGAATATTTAGAGAGGAAGATACAATTTCGAACTATACAGGTTATATAAAAATTCTGATCTAATCAAACATATTAAAATTAACAGAATGAAATGGGCAGAATATGTGCTAAGAATGAACAACAGAACCACAAGATTTTTTTTTATATCCACACTAATTGGGAAAGACCTGGAGTAAGAACGAAGTTGAGATGAATTGACTGTGTGGACAAGGACTTTAAGGTGTTAAAAATAAAAAATTGGAAATCCATTGATGCAGGGGGGGGGACCTCTTTGGAATTACTTCTTAGGATAGCTAAGGTCCACAGAGGGAGAATCAAACAATTGATTATAATGATGACAAAACTTTCACTCACATAAATTAACATAAAAATAACTTTCTCACAAAAAAAAAAAAAATCACCATTAAACACAAAAAAATAAAAATATCTTAAAATTGTTTATTTTTTGTCTGAAATTATAGTGTACCAGATGGGATTTACTAGGGATTAAAATGTTTAAATGACGTTTCGATCTAGTTTTAATAAAACTCTAAAAACACAAAATATTTATAAATAATAAATATAAATTATTTCAGTTAGCAGATTTATAAGTAAAATTAATGATGGAATCAAATAATAATGAAATTTATAATAAATTTGATTGAAATAAATATTTTGTATGTATTATTGAAAACTACCACAAAGAAAGTAATTAACCAAGAAAAATATAAGCTTCTGATGTCAATAACCATAACACAAACATAGTTCTACTTTCATGTGAGTGAATTCCATGCATCAATCGATTGCTTTCAAAACATGGAAACTGTATTCCTGCAATTTTCTTGATACACATAGTTTTTTTTTATATATATATAAACTACAAGAACTATGAACAGTCAATACTTAAAATGGAACAATTAAGAGATGGTTTTAAGTTACTTCTAATATATTGGGAAAATTATTGAATGTTGTTATTCTCTTTCGTAATATAAAGCAGGAAGAAATAACTATTTTATTAATACAAAAATATAAAATAAAAACTAGAAAAATTCAAGCATTTTTAATCATGATATAGAAAATAATTTTAAAATGGACAAGTATTATTTAAATATATATACTATCAAAACTATGTAATAATTATCCTAATCAGAAAATCAACTGTAAAATCACTTTTCTGAACAAGATTCTCAGCTATGCTGTACCTGAAATTATACTTCCAGAGATCATAAGCACCGATTAGTTAGCTGCACTGGCATCAAAACTTGCTATAGGCTGCAATTTTGAAAACTTCTGTCGTGACAGTCAAATATGTCACACAGCTAGCATTAAATTTATAAAATATTAGAAAATGTACCCCAACATTGCCTGGAATTTAATATGAACATTCATGGCATAGCTATGTGTGCACCCAAACTACATTTTATTTTATTTTTGTTATAAGTGAATTTATTAATAAAATATTCTTTGTTTGGGGAATTTTCTGCGAGTTCTGGTGTACTTTTTATTGGAGATTTGCATCTTAAATTCTGGAAAAATGTATCTGACATTGCCCAGAATTTAAGATGCAAACCTTTGATAATAATCAATCATATTAGAATTCACAGCAAATTGTCAAACACCAAATCAGTTGAATCTTTTATAAATTCAACACTAACTGCATGGCGATAGTCAGAGAATCGCTTCAGCAGTCAGATAATCCCAAAGCTTCAATCCAAGGCATATTCTCCTACGGCCAGTGCAGTTAACAGCAATTTCATTTGATAATGATGAGCTGTAACAAGAATGAAATTGAATCACTGATGATGGTTACTGTACTGGAAGCATGATTTCAATCATAGGAGTACCTCCTAGAAGCAGATTTTGTCATTATATGCATTGTTGATAAAAATGGGCTAAGGAACATGTTCTACTAAACCTTTTTCCCCCTTTAACAAAATCTCAAAAATTCCAGAGATTCTGGTTAAGGGTTCAAACTTAAGTTTAGAAATTTCTGGAATTTTCCAGCAAAAGTGTCTAGAGTAGAGTCTGAGTCACATTTTGTAGTACATGGTCCAGTTAACTACATTTTGTAACCAGTACACATAATTTATAGAAAAATTAGACAATCTGATATTAAAACAGACATAAAATCAAATTTTAAAATTAAATTTTAAAGAATTTTAATTTTAAAATTCTTATTTAAAGCACAATAAAACAAATATATAAAAGTGTTTAAATCTTTATAAATGATTAAATAAAGGGTGTTTTTAAATTCTTGATGATTGACTTTAGTTTTTTTTAAATTCAATTATCTATGTTTTCTGAAATTTTAGACTGAATTCAAATTTGAAAGAGAATTTAGGTTTTCACTGAGATGCATGGCTCCTAATTTATTTAAATCTCGCATAACCTAAAGCTATAAATCCTCTTACCACTATGAAATAAAACAAACCCAAGATAAACAAATAGTAACAATTTCAACTCAATATAATCTAAACATAAAGTAACCTAGTAAATTAAAATTTCACTAAGTTTTAATTTCCATTACTATATACATATCAACTGTGGACTTTGTAAAAGTGACAATCAATAAAATATAGAAATATGTCATAGCTATAACTTGTTAAAAACCAGAAAAATTCAAAATGGACGTTTATAAATAAAACTATAATTAACATACAATTTTCACATGCTTAGAACTCCTTCCGGTTTAAAGAATTTTGTTAAAATTCAGCATGCACAAATAGTGAATGGATTTAATTAAAGATAAGTTTTAATATCTGTTGCAACTATAACTTAAAAAACATGATTTCCAAAACTTAAATGTGAATGAAAAGAAATAGAGTTACAGAACTGTGTTAACCAAGATTCTGAGCTTTGGCTTCTAAACAGACATGCTTTGCATCCTCAGTGCATACATAAAGTGACAAGACACAATAAAATGAACTAAAGTAAACACAAATATTTTTAACTATCCAAAAAATAATTACAATATATAAAGAGTTTATTAATTATAGTTAATCAATAAACATCAAAATAAATTTAGTGTAAATGGATACAGGATCCACCATTTCTTTTCTTCATATCACTATATCAAATCAATCTGTAGAATTTTATCAATTCTTATTTTTTCATTATTAATCTTACCCAGCATTCGTGTCACGGCAAAATGGTTCATACTTTTCAGCCACAAATGGGATAATGACATGGGTAGTAATAGTGCCAAGATCATACCCAAAAGGTATAGCATTCTCTTTTCCAGGTAAATTTTTAATTTTTCAAATTATCAAAACAGATTTATGAGATAAAACTGAAAAGATAAATGTCCTTTGTTTAATATTGTGCTTCTCATATGAATCTAATTTCACATTCAGAAATGTTTCATTAGAAAGTGCGCAGTGCACATTTAAACACACATGATTCTCATTTTTAAAACCAAATCTAAAATGAAATAATGTTTGCTTTGTATGATTTCCAACTTCATACTTAAAAATATTCAAGCAAAGACCCCAAAACTTTTTATTATAAAATTGCACACAATATTTTTGTCTTCATATCTGAAATGCCACAGCAGTTATAAAGTAGAAATGGAACAAAGGTCTGTCATGAAGTAGAAACCAAACACTTATTTGTAAAGAGAATTTTAATTTTGCCTCATCTCAAAAAATTGTTCCCAACATAAATCTTTTTAGAAAATTCAATGTCCACAAGAAGAGTAACATAACTATCTCAGAGGCAAAAATAAGGTCTTTTCAAAGATATCCCGATTTCTCTTTAAATTTTAAGTAATGTCTGGGGATCCAAATTTAGAAAGATAAATAAATAGAATGGATACACGTCAGCTTTAATTAAACTTTAAAATTAAAGACAACCAAATATAGGTATAAAAGTACTTTAATAAAAACTCCCTTCCTCGACGTACAAAAATTACATTGCTAAAGTGCTTTCGAGCATCACCATGCCCTTCATCAGTGGTGAACACTTTGCCACTGATGAAGGGCATGGTGATGCTCGAAAGTGCTTTGGCAATGTAATTTTTGTACATCAAGGAAGGGAATTTTTATTAAAATACTTTTATACCTATGTTTTGTTGTCTTTAATTTTAAAGTATAGAAAGATTAAACCCAAATACCTTTTAAAGTGAGTGAGAAACACTGCCATTTGTTTATACTTTTTGAAACGGGGCCATCATAAGTTAACATTTCATGCTTTCCACTTCATGGAGTTATCTTTGTAATGGGAACAAAAGCTCAGAGACACTGAGCAAGGTGAATTTAAGAGTATTAAACTACAAGTTTATTAAATGCATTTGCTGTACAAATGACACATTCATTTTACATTATACAAGACGTACATATAGTCAAAATCTATTTTTGTGAAGTAATACCTTTTTCTTTTTGCTCCATGATGATGCTCCCTGTCACTATGCTAAAATTTTTCACGATTATTTGAATAGATATTTTCTAAATTGTTGAGTTAGAAGCAACAGAACTTGACCAACAGGATCACTAGATTTTATCCCTTTGGATATTTTACATGGGTTTTAATCAAATCGCCCATCTATCAGCTGAAGATTACAAATTTTGAAAGCTTAAGTACATGTATATGAACTGCGGAAAATAGCATAACCCAAGCAATGCTACAAAATGTGTTTAATCATACTTCGGAACAATTTGTGCTGTACTGGGGTACTGATGAGCATAATGTTGTAACCTACTCTTAATTATTTAATAAATAAGTTACTACTTTACCATTTTATTTTATAAATGTTATCAGTTTATGATTAAATTCCATATAATTTGCAGGTGCTTCTAAAAAATAGATCCTGGCTGTAAGTACACTATGTATAATAAACAATTTTAATGATATAGTTATCATTGGATACAATCAAAAGCATGTGAAAAACAAATTCAGTGCAAAATATGAAAAAGGAGATGTAATACTAATCATTAAACTAGTAATTCCAACCATATATGTAATAATTAAATGTCCATTTTGGAAGCAATAGCTTAAACTTCATGAAAGTCATGCTTAAATATATTATATATTTTATTTCCTACTTTTAAAGAAATTAGAAATTGTTCTAATTGTTTCAAATTATTAATGTTAACAAACAAAATAAGAAATAGCATTAACTGCAGTTTTTAAGTACAAGAAAGACAAGGTAGAATATTTTATTTTGCTTAATAACTGTCAGTAAAAGTGTGCAAAAGATTTAAATGCATATAAGAAGCTATCTTACTAAAAGTATAAAAGATGTAATACTGCAATGAAAATTACTAAATAGAAATAAATATGCTTAAATAAAAAAGCACCATGAAACTTATGGTAAATGAATATACAAATAAAATATATCCCAATCAAAGCTTGAGAAACCTGGAAAATGGAAGAAAAAAGAGAATAATTATTCATTAAGAAGAATATTACGAAATGCAATTTATATAAATAAAATTTAAAATCTGTCTAACTGTCTGTATGTATAAAAGAAATATATATATAAGAAATATATAAAGAATAAAATATATAAAGAATAAAATATATAAAGAAAAAAATATATATTACAAAGAAAAATATTCCCTAAAAATTAATTAACACCTGTGCAGCTGCTTAAATTCCAAATTTCTTTAAATAATTCAAATATACAACCAAATGCTATATATTAATAAAATAAATAAGTATCAAGTAAAACTAAGATTCATATCCATTTTGTAGCAGGTAAATAAATCTAAGTGTCAGTTTGATAGTGGACCAATGCAATGTTTCGAATCATTTGTAGCAATGGAAATTCATTCAAAGTCTTTTTTATCAAAAATTTACATATATAACAATTTTGCACAGGAAAAAACAAATGCTCACAAAATTTTTATTAATTAATACTTTCTTTTTTATTTATTGTTTAACATGTTTTCAATTAAAAAAAAAACATATAATATGTACTGAACTGACTGACTGAGTGAGTGCATGATGTATCAAAAGTGTCAAGCACTTCCACTATAGCTAGAATATTGGTTTTGATGTTATTCAAATCCATCTCAGCTTTAAGACTAGCGGATAAATCAAAAATTTTGAATTCGGGGTGGTGGTATAAAGGAAATATCAAATTCGCTTTGCCTAATTATCAAATGCTTCCATTCTAGTTAGAATCTTGATTTTGGTCTCATCTTCTAGGTCAAAGGAAAAATCTAATATTCACAAAATTCAAATTATGGAAGAAGGTGCAAAAGAATAATTAAACACATCAAAAGAACTTTTCAAAATGATCAAGTACTTTCACTCAAACGAAAATCTTGATTTTAGTCTCATTCAATCCTTTTCAGCTTCCAGATCAAAGAAAAAATAAAAAATTCCAATTAGGTGTGATGATACAAAGGGATTTTCTAAAACACTTACATCATTTCAGCTCTCAAAATGTGTGAAAATTCTTTTTTTTTTTTTCAATTGAAACAGTTTTTGATATTCTAAACTGTAGTTGTCACATTTAGTGACCACTAGCCATTAAGAATGGGCGAAACACAGGTGAAATGGCTAGTTTTAAAATATACTTAGCATAATAATAATTTGAAAACCTGACATATTAAAAAAAGACAGTGAGATTTCAAGTATTTCATGAGAATGTTAACTATGAGAATCATCTTACTTTCAAATTTATTAACTCTCATAATATTTGGTTAATTATACACAATATTTCTCTAAAATTAAGCAAAATATAAAAATATGTAAGTTTAGTCTGCCTATTATACAATAATTAAAGGATGGACATGGATGGGAAAAGATGCTTCTGGACTTTCAGTAATGCATGATGATGCAAAATAAATTATGCAATCCCACCATTTATATGAAAAATAATTTTGTGAAGCAAAATATTTATTTGTTTATACTGGCGCACCTAATGATAATACTTGAAATGTGTCACTTTAAAAATATTATGGTAATTAATACATACAGTGAGTGCACATAATTAGGAGCCCTGAAAATAAAAAAAATTGTGTTTGGAGAGAAAGTCCTGAACTCCCCACATCCGATTTTTATGAAACAAATACTTATCTTTAAAGTTAGACTTGTTTTTGAATCCATTTTTTATTGGTTCTGACATGGTTAGAGAAAAATTGAAATGGATGAAAAGAGATAGGGATTGAAAGTTCTATATTAAAATTTAAATGATATCCAGCAAATGTTTGAAAATAAACATTATATTAGAAAAATATTTATATATTTTAATCTGGACCCATTTAATTTCATTAATTTTTACCCCATATCACTAACCAAGACATAACTCACACTGGGGTATCCTTCCCTGTTTCGACTTCACTGACTCAACATAAACAGTAAACACAGTAAACACTTTTTTAAACACTTAATGAAAATATCCTTCTCGTTAATGAGGAACATTATGGAATCCTAGTCCCAATAATTATATTTGGAAATATTAGTTTGAGAGTAAAAATTCTGAAAGTGTTCAAATTTTCAGAACTTTGTACTTCAAATTCAGCCCAAACAAAGAATAATTGAGCAAAATTTTGCCTTTGTAAAGAAAGCAAAACTAAGTAATTTATCAGGTAGAAAGGGAAGTGCACTACATTAATCAACAATATTCCAGTCTCTTTTCTACTTTATTTTATTTTTTTCAGGAGAGGTGAAAGGGTTGATTTGCTTCTCTTTTTTTTCTAATTTTGATCCCGCTAATCAAGGTTAGATTTTGAGGCAAAAGAAATTAAAAAGCAAACAAAAACAATCGTAATCTATATTTTAATAATATTCCTCATAGTGCCAATTTCAAACAATCAGTCATTTGTCTGGTTTCCTTTACCATTTCGGAAATGGAACAACAAAATTTTAAGGAGTTTTTATGGAGAATTTGGCAAAATTAAGGAGTTTTAAAGGCCTTTAATAATGAAGGAGTTCCTAAGGACTGTGCGAACTCCATCATAAAAACACTTTGTTTAAAATGTTAAAAAAAAAAAAATGGGAGGACTATTTCATTAACGTAGTCTTATTTCCTACCTTACTTTCAACATTTTTGCAATTTACATTGCCCACTTACTTCCAACAGGTAAAGAATTAAAGCACATTTCAATCTTTTTGGGACACCCTGTATATACAAAAGAAAAATTAAAATCATACAAAAAAAACTTCCAGGGTATGTTATACTTATAACTTTACTTTAAACTTCCAGGGGACTTTATACATCAATAAAAAGGCTATGCACAACAATTAAATGACATATACAATTCAAAATATTTAATTTTGTGATGTAGAAGATAATATAATATAAGCTATATAAAAAATGTTTTAAACATTTCATATTGCATAGCTAAAAATGAGAAGACCTTTGCTGATTTCAAAGATTTGTTGTCTTTAACAATGTAGTTAGATGTAGTACTCTAGAAACAGATGGATGAAAAACAATAAAAAATATTTATACTTTATATAGCAGAAGTCCTAAATAATTTAAAGGAAAGGTTAAAGAGGCCAGGTTTTAATAGCATAATGACTGGCAAGTTGACAAACATGGCAACCACTGAACATGCAGTTATTTATATCAGATATTTAAAAAATGGTTTTATTCAAGAAGACATTTTAGGTGCGGTAAATTTGAAAAAGGCAACATCTGGAGGATATTTCGATGCTATGAAGGAATTTTTAGATTCATTTTTAACAGAGAAAAAATAAAAATAAGATGTACATTGCAAGCTTAGAAACAGATGGAACAGTCAGTACAATTAGCTTTAAATATGGATTTGCAGTTAAAATGAAAAGAATTTGTTCAAAATTAATAAATATTCATTGTGTAGCTAGCTCATAAATTACAACTAGCTGTATTGGATTCATTCAAATCACAAGATTACATGGAAACCTTCGATAAAACAATAAAATTATTCTGTAGAATTACAGCAATTCGCACTCCTCAAGAAATAATTATATAAAAAACATTTTATAGAAATAGACTAAAAACTAGCACAATAGCCTTTTAATTATATCTATTAATAGTCTACATTTGGATAATTTTAATACAAAATTAGCCACTGATAAATGGTATTTTTCAACTGATAAATTAGGTAGAAATATCAATAGGGATAAATAGCTATTCCTTTTGGGTATGTTTTTCTAATTTTCTTATATAACTATTATCCAATTATTATTTCCAATAATTAAATAATTGTCCAATTATTATCACAGAAAGTAGGTACTATCATTTGTGCATACTTTACTGTTGTGTATTTACTTTTATTTATCAATTTATTTATTTTTTGCACATAACAATTGCATAATTGCAGATAAATTTTAATGCAATTTTTCTGATAAGAAATGGCGAATGAATTATGTAATGTTATTTATATTATACTGTTGAGTAAAAAAAAATTTGGTGAGTAAATAAACTCTCAGCTGAAATTTCTTACCCTGATACAGCCATATGAACACCCTCAGATTTTAGTGTAGAAAGCCCAGACCACACGACCAACCCGAAGGCTTATGGTTGCTGCTTGTGTGGCCGGTCAGATTTTAGTGTGTACTTATTTATAAGATAACATCCATTAATTACAAGAACAAAAATCATTGTGCATTTCTGAGATATAAATCTTTAAAAAAAATTGTAATTTTGAGTGTCAACAAGTTTTGAAAGGAAACAGCATAATATACTAGATTAAAATATACATATTCTGTTAGGTTCAACAAAACATACCAACTATATTATCAAAGACATAATTCTTTTAGACATTCTTGTAATTTTTTTCGGGCTAACTGAACTTTTTCTTCTTGCTTCTTTATGTCTTCTTCAGTTACCACAAGTGCCTAGAAATAAATATAGCAATTGCAACAGAATTAAAAAAAATACTAACTTTTTAACAAAGACACAATACTTCAAATATAAATTAATCTGTAATGCATTTTTTTTTTTTTTTTTTTTTTTTTTGAAAGAGTTCTTTCTGATTTAGCATTATACTTCAGGGAATACCGTACTGAATCTGATTAAAGCAACTTCTACCCATATGTAATAGTTAAGTTTAACTAATATAGATCCAATTTATATGCATTTAAATTTAGCATACACAAAAAAGGCAATTATCAAAAGTTGTATGAAAAATATATAGCACATTATATAACATAAAAGAGTTTAATATTTGTACTTATTATTAATACAGTAACTGCAATAGCATTCACTACAATACAGTAACTGCAATAGCACTCACTACAATACAGTAACTGCAATAGCACTAAATATCTGTCCCAAAAGCGATTTTTTTTTTTAATCTTGAGTTTTCAGTTTTTAATCCAACATTTTATTTCAATCTTAATTTCTTTTTTAAATTAACATAGATGTCAAATAGAATTAAATATGTATTATAATAACTATTGTTAATTATATTATAATAACTATTGTTACATGATAGTTAAAAGTCCTGATGTGGACAGCATATGACTTTCCCTATATAATGAAATGAATTTACTTCTTTCACAGTAAAATTATTATGTATAAGATCTACGGCAAGTTTTTAATGTTGAATTGTACAATTGGCACTTTTCCAAATGACAACATGTGAAACTATTTCGAAGTACCCAGTTAACTTGTATTTCACACAAATTTAAATTGACAAGTACCAACATTGATATCATCCGCAATACGCAATATAGGCCATATATTAAAATATTTTAATAAGAAATTCATCAATTTAACATCATTTTCATTAATTTAGCATCATTTGTGCAATTTTAACGACATTTTCATCAATCTGGGTGTGAAATATTTATGATTGACGATATTTCGCAAAATTGTCAAGTTCGCAAAATTTTTTTCACGAAGTCTTACAAACGGAAATAAGAAAACTTTTTATACATAAATGACTGTTGGCAAATTGTTAGACATCAAAATACAAAACTATTACATAGAGTATTTTCACCGGCTGCCCACCTTGCTGCTCTATGTCCTAGGATGAGCCGGACGATCTGGACTTTCGACAGAGTATTTTCGGTCGTGAATGGAATGAACTAGATCTATGAGAATGATGTTAACAAATTTATCGCATTAATATTACATATGAAAAATAAACATATTTCAGAATATATATTTTTTATTTTGTGATTTTTTTTATAAATTTATTTGAAAAAATTCCAATATCTCAAGAATGGTTCATGCTAGCTGCCTAAAGTTTGTATTAATCATTTTCAAATGAAAAATTACATAGGAAATGATATTTACATAACATCATTGAAAGTTCTGATTTTTTGATGACTTTTTCAAAATTTCATTTTATGTATGTTATTGCATAGTCTTGTATTCCCTAATGATACTGGTTCTCATTATCTCACCAAAATACCATATGCAATTCCAATATATCCTTATATTTTTATTATTCATGTATGAAACAAATTTTATTTTGAGTGTGCAAATGACACATGTACATAAAGTCTATCTTTGACAATCTTAGTCATAAGTATAGTATAGTCATAAGTATAGTATAGCAGTCATATAAAAATATATCAATGATTATCTTTATTAAGAATGAATCATTTAAGTTCTTATAATATTTAGCAACCAGTCATTTTGACATTGCCATACAAATAGTATTCAAAATAAAATTGCTTTTCTCAACAATGAAGAATATCGCAGGATGGTCAATAAAATATTCCTTTCATAAATTGGAATCAAATGAGATCGAATACATGCATGCCTGATACTGTATTCTCATTATGCTGTGACAAAAAAATGGTTGTCAATTTTATACACATATAATAGATTAAAAAATATATATTTTACACAAGTTGTTACAAGTTAAAATGGCTTTATACAATTTACACATAATCACTTGCATATTTCACATTTTTTGAAATGCAAAGTTGAAGCCTCATAGACTGAAATTACTTGATTCCAACTCTTTGCAAATTATGTCTGATTAAAAAGTATTAACGTTTTTATTTATTGCGACAACCCTTTACAGCGTGTGAACGGGACTAATGCCTCATTTGACCTTGTACCCTACTGCGCATGTGATTCTTTTCCATGACTACTCTGTCATTCAGTTACTGTCAGGCAGTTGTGATAATAGTACATGTACTGTGTGTTTATCGCAATTGTGTTTGGAGTGAAAATAGCAGAACATATTAATCACAGGATCTTCATTACATTTTGCCAGAAACCTGGTAATATGCAATCAAAGACAACTGAAAAGATAAAGAAGACTTTTGGTAATGAAGCTATGGATGTTACTCAGATTAAAGAGTGGTATCATTTGCTTCAAAGATAGCCAAACATCCGTCAAGAGCGCCGAACATTCTAGCAGGCCGTCAACAAACAGAAATTCCCAAAATTGTATTGCACCTTATCACCTCATCCAGAACTTTCTAGCATTACACAGCTGCCTCCCTACTCCCCAGACAAGGGCCCATTCGACTTTTAGCTATTTCCCACATTCAAGATGCCACTCAGAGGAAAGAGATTTCAAGATGCAGAAGACATCAAGAAAAATACGACAAAGCATCTCATGAACATTCTAACAAAGAACTTTGAAACATATTTCTAAAAGTGGCAACACTGCTGGGAGAGGAATGTAAACTCAGAAGGGTTCTATTTTGAAGGAGATTGGTATTTGAACTAAATATGTGCCCTAGATTTCTTTTTCCTGGCCCAAGGTTGAATATGATCAGACCTCGTAGTAAGAAAAACAAGGAGAATGTAAGGACCTAAAATGTATTTTTATGCACACTTTAATGTAATTCAAGCAAGTTTAAATACAATAGCAAAATAACAATAATATACAATCTGCGACTTTAATAGCTTTTTCTATATAGCACTAGTGGTAATATTAACAAAATATGTATTAAATGTATACTAATGGAATAACATAAAACAATTTAATCTAAAAAAGATGGTACTTTTTCATATTAAAAATTAACGCTCCATTAAATTATAATATGCTCATATAAAGCGTAGTTTCAGAAGTCAACATTTGGTGATAAATTGCTTTACTTGTAAAATGCACTTTTTTTTCTTTCTTTTTGCATTTTTTCAAGTTATTCTCAATTTTTGAAGTAATAATTTCAAAGATGTTTTAAGGATTTTTGCTAAAATAAGAACTTTTAAAAACCCTCAAATATGAAACATGCAACATAGGGACTTTTAAAAGACTTTGAGAACCCTGAATAATTAAAACTCGTATCAGAGATTAAGCCATAAACAAATAGACAATTCATTCTGGCAAAGAGTGTGTGTTCCTTGCAGACTTCCTACTAAAATAATGGATTCTTCCTGCTTGAAAATCCAGAAGACAAAGAATTAAACCCCATTATTACTAATATTGACATATACAGTAAAACTTGTATAATTTAAACATGGATTATTTATTATGAATTTAATTAAGAGGCTTTTTTAGAAGAAATTGGGTGAGAGGAGTTAGCAGGAATACAAGAATTAGAGAATGTCTTTTATTGCTTATTTTAATTGTGCTTTTAATGTTTGTTCATCTATTTCGGCTTTAGATGCTGAAATTGAATTTATCTTTAACCTTGGCCATGAGGCCGCTTACTCTTTCCAGTTTATTTATAAAATCTTTTTCACTAATCACTACAATTTTATTTATCCCAATACTAACCTTGTTCCTTTTTCTGATCTTATGCCATATAAATCTAGTCTTCCTTTTCACCCAGCAATTTTACATCCTCTTATTCATTTTTGCCATGAATTTAAGTTTAAGCCTGCCCATTCTACCATTACCATGTTATTTAATGATATTCATCCAGATAAAAATAACTTTATGTGTCAGGCTGGGGTGTACAATTCTCCCTTTTATCTCCCAATAATAACTTCAAGCTCTATATTGGCAGTACCAAACGTACTGTTGATATTCGTTTAGCTGAATATGCTCTCAATGTTAAAAATGGTAAACTATCCACAGCTCTTGCCCAGTATGTTATTACCGATAACTTTCATCCTATGTTTGATAAAATTTTCTTTTAATTAGGTGCAATAACTCCTGTAATATTTTACTTCATGAATCTCTTTTCATTTATCTTTACCGTGATTCTATTTGCAATTTTGATCTCGTTCAGACCCTTAGTTATGCTTGGTGCCTCGTTCTCGACTCACTATGTGTTAAACTATTATATGATTTTCTGAATATTTAGTAGATGCTTTATTTGGTTTTTGACGACATGTTTATTGGTTTCCATTTAATTTATGAACATCTTTCCTTTTTTTCTTTGTATTTTATAATTAAATTACATTTTAAATGCCTCGTATTTAAAAATGTAAAATGATTAATATGTAAATTTTGTCTGGCAGTTATGGTCTATATTTAAGCTCATGTTCGCCACTTATTTTCACTTTGTCACTGATGAAGGGCATAGAAATGCCCGAAAGTACTATGGCTGTGTAATTTTAGTACATCGTTAAAGAAGATTTTAATAAGACTTTTAATTATGGCCAATTCTTTGGTTATCTTAATTTTTAAAGTATTGATTATGTTGACGTGTTTCCATACAATTTTATTAATATTACATAGTTTGAACTTTTGCAAAGATAAATCTAACATTCCAATCAATTTTTTTTCCATAGAATATGCTTATATTAATTTACACCAATAAAAACTCATAAAGTACTGATAAAAGCCCAATTCAAATTATTTAATTTTTTTTACCTGCACAAGCGGTTTTTACCTGCACAAGCAAATCTAACATTCCAATCAATTTTTTTTCCATAGAATATGCTTATATTAATTTACACCAATAAAAACTCATAAAGTACTGATAAAAGCCAGATTCAAATTATTTAATTTTTTTTACCTGCACAAGCGGTTGTTCAGGATTAATATAAACACTGGGATTTTTGTCTAATGCAATTCTTGAATTTGTTTGTCCAACAATAGGCTGGCCGCTAACATGCAAAGCTGTAGCAATGCTTCGTAATAAAGTTTCTTCAGATAAATCTGGGCCTACACCTGAAAATATATGGCATGCATAAAAATACATGTGAATGCAAATTCAGAATGTACAATACAAATCTTATGCCATATAAATTAGCATAATGAAATATTTAATAAATATTTGTGATTAACATTTTATATAGTTCACTATAGCAAAATAAATTTGAACTGAAAAAATTAAAAAAGTAATAAGCAAAAATAGTACTATAAACATGAAATGGGAATGATTAATATATATAAAAATAATCTGATGTGTCCAACAGATGAATCTCCTTACAAATTAAACTATTTTAATATTGTGGAATTACAATAACAAAAATCTGATGTGGGCAGCACATGACTTTCCCTGCAGACTTATATTCATGTTCTCTTTATTTTAATTAAATTTAATTCACTTTTAATGCAATTTTCGTTCTCATTTGGTAATTAGACTTATTTTCAAAGGTGGCGTAGAGAAAATACGAAAAACTAAAATATCTCGAAAAAGGTTAGTCCTAGTGTAATGGGGCTGGTCTTATTATTTTCATCGTTAAACATTACATATAAAACAAGTATTTAATGGATGTATTTGAACATACATAGTTTTTTATTTTAGATTTTGACAATTTTTGCAGGCTATTTCGCAAACAAAGGCAAGTTATTTTTTTCCGATTCATACCAAAATCTACTCAGCACCAGGATAACCCACAAGCGACTTATCAACCGATTTTTGTGAAATTTGTTCCTTTAGTTTTTGAGCTAGAGTGGATACAGGCAATTTTTGCGAGCCATTTCGCGAAAAAAAGGTTGTGGTTCTTTTATCCCGAATTGTACCCAAAACTAATCAGCACTAGAGTCGCTTAACCACAAGTGACTTATCTACCAAATTTTATGAAATTCGATCAATTAGTTTTTTAGTTAGAGTGGATACAAAATCTGCACAGACAGACACACAGACATCATGCTAAAAATGGTTTTATCGTATTCTAGAGGTATCAAAATGTGTAGATCAGTCGAAAATTTTAGTTGCGATTTTTGGTATGATTCCAATACTCTCCCTGTGCATTACCATGTATTGCAAGGAAAGTAAAGATTTGATAAGACTCATCTTGCTAAAAAAAAATATTCTTAATTTAATTACCAATTAAAATAAATATATGGAATTTCATAGAAAATAACATTATTTTTTTCAAGATACCCCACTGTGTAGAAAAGACAATAAAAAAACAATTCTTGACTCTAACTTGTGATAACTCATAAATAATATTGTCATTTCATTTCTGATTAGAAAATACTTATATAACATCCATCTTTTAATAATAGCGAACACATTTTATTTTTCCTATTTAAATTTTTAAAAAGTACAATATCTGGAGAGGTGTTACATTATTTGCATTTAAATAGAAAATAATATACAAAACAACTTATTGTTTAGCATTCATTATTAAGCACAAATTAATGTATAATGCAGCATACAGCTCTTTCATGGATGTGTTAGATCCTCTTTACAGTGCTAAAGAAATCAACAAACCCAAAGGCTAAAGGAGAAAAGGGGCACAAATAGAAGTAACATAGGAATATTCTACCCAAGTTCATTAAAGAAATACATACACATACAGATTTGTTATTTTGTTTACCACTAAAGATGGGAATCCTGAAAACAATGGTATGCTACACTATATATCCATTTGTGCTTAATTACGAAGCCAAAATTTCTTTATATTTTGTACAAAAGGGTTTCTACTTATTGAAATTTAACATATTTTATAAAGATTTTTAACTTTTAAAAACAAAAATTGAGGATCTACCAAGTCTTTTCAGTTAAGATTTAAATAACCATATCAAATTTTATTTAAATTACTTAGCTTGTTCCAAGATACAAGAAAGTCTGCAAGTGAGAGGCAGACCATGGAAGCTTACAACTGTTGCAGTCTGTCCGTGGATGCAGACAGAAACACAGACATCATTAAAAAATTTATTGATATGTAATTAGATTCTCAAGACATAATAATTTATCAAAATGTAAAAACCAAATTTTTGGCCCTATTACAAATAATTTTCCTTTACAATACAGTAATCTCCTGCTGCTATGAGATTAAGAATTTTGACATAACAAGAATTTTAAAATGAATGAGACAAATAATGACAAGTTTGCTATAGAAATAATTTTATGAATGTTGCTAGTTCATATAAGAACAGGAAGTTTCCTGTACGTTCTATTGTAGGAAAAGTAATAATTTGATAAGAGGCAAACATATGAACTTTCCCATTATACAGAATTATTGTATTATAAAGAATTTACTTACTTAAAAGGCTAATGATCCACAGTGAAAACATTGAATTATATTCCCATGCAACATAGTAAACTCATATTAGCATTAAATTGAAATCGATATTCCGTTATAAGGGGCTTACAAGCTCTAAAAGACTGCATGGATGCTAGATAAATTTTTAATTTATGATTTTTCCATCTTTCAGTTAAAAATTGCACAGATATTTTAGCTTATTTTTCAAATTCCCTGATAATTCCAGGTTTTGCAGAAGAAGACAGTTAAAAGCCAAAACTGTCAGTGACATAAAACACAACACAAATGGTTACTTCTTAGCTCATTAGCATCAACGTTCAAAAAATTATTTTACAGATTGTCATTGCCACACATCCCTCAACAAATAAACCTTCATTTAAAGCAACATCTAACATGAAATTACTAGTCAACCAGTTTTGAAGGTAAAAAGCAGCCTGCTTCGTCTGGACAAGCAAGTAGCACAACCTTCACTCGTTAAAACAAGATTGGCAACTGCTGTTAGAACAGTAAAATTGACTGAAGCAAGGAAAGGGTATTCCTAACATCAAGAGCAGTAAAAAGAGAGGCAAAAACTATAGAAAAAGTAATGAATAGTACTAGGATACTATGAATATACAGTAAAATACCAAAGAAGAAAGAGAATGTTCAACAAATGCTACAAAGTTAAAAAAGACAACTAACTGGTTTCTGAAGTTTTATAAGCCAGAGGGATTCAAAATCTGCTGTAAAAATAACATTTTATAAATAAAAATGAAAAATAAGCGGAACAGAAAATGAAGGAACAAACCAATTTTAGAAGCTATAACAGCTACTTCATCAATAAATACTTCGGAAAATTACAAAAATTCAGAAAACAGATAAAAAATTACCCAAAAAAATAGGAAGAAAATGAAATCAGTTGATGCTAAACATTTTGTGTTGGATGTTGCTTTAAACAAAGTTTTATTTGTTTTATTGCATTTGCAGCAATTTAAGCTATAGGTTGGTTGGTTGATTGGGGTTTTGTGGCACAAAATCCAAAAAGGATATGCTGCGCCAAACACATGGTTTTAAGCTATAGGTAAAAAAGAAACTGAAGTTTTAGAAGTAAAGCATACACTTTGCAATTTATAGTAAAATACCTTTCTATTTGTCTCATGTATACTGTTGTTTCAAACAGTATACACAAGATTCAAACACATTCACAAAAAGTAAAAACAGTTTCCAATTTATTTACTACCGGTTTCAGAGTCAAGAAACAGCCTTCTTCATCAGGACAAACAAAGAAGTGCAGCCTTTACTTATTAAAGTTAGATCGGCAACTGTTATTAGAATAACAAATATGACTGAAGCAAGGAAAGGGGTTTGACAATGGGAGGAAAAGAAAAAAATTATAAAACCACAGAGGAAAGAACAAGTATTAAGACACTATGGATGAACGCTAAAATACCAAAAAGAAAGCGAATGCCCAACAAAAGATTTAAAGCACTTGTTCAGTGAGTAAAACTACAAATATAAGTGTCCTATTAAATTTAAAAAGGCAACAAACCTATTTTAGAAGTTACATGAACTACAGTAAAAATAACATTCTAATTAAATACAAAATATAAATAGAACAGAAAATGAAGGAAGAATTAGCAGGTTTTGGAGGCTAAAAAAGCTACTTCGTCAACAAATATTGCTTTAGTCATTATTTGCTGTTCTAACATTAGTTGCTGATCCAACTTTATAGCGAGTGTCTGTCCTGATGAACACAAAGAAGGTAGCTTCTTGTTTACAAAACCAATCAATACTACTAATTTTGGGATGTATGTTGCTTTAAATGAAGTTTTTAAAGTTTTACTACTGTAGCAACAGTTTAAGCTGTACCTCAGATTTAATTAAATAAACAGGATCATCAATTTTATTCATTGCACCAAGAGAAACTGTGCTATATTTAAACTACATGCTTACAGAAAAACAGAAAAACATGAATGTTTTGGAGGCCAAAAAAGCTACTTCATCAACAAATATTGCTTTAGTCATATTTGCTGTTCTAACATCAGTTGCTGATCGAACTCTATTGCGAGTGAAGGTTGTGCTACTTGTCTGTCCTGATGAAAACAAAGAAGGTAGCTTTTTGTTTACAAAACCAATCAATACTACTAATGGGGGTTGTATGTTGCTTTAAATGAAGTTTTTAAATTTTTACTACAGCAACAGTTTAAGCTGTACCTCAGATTTAATTAAATAAACAGGATCATTAATTTTATTCATTGCACCAAGAGTAACTGTGCTATATTTAAACTACATGCTTACAGAAAAACATGAAAACCTAGCATTCAGTCTATGAAAAACATCCATGCCTATGATCAAACTCGTGGCTTGTGGTTTGATTCCTTATAATTTCGCAGTTCAATTTCAATTAGATTTGACATGCAACTGAAGAAATACTAGAATAGAAAATAGAATTTGAAACTTAAGCATTTCTTTCTACAGCAGTCAAAAACTATATTGAAACTTTAAATCTTTCACTATTTACTACACCGGAATAGAAGAAAATTAACAATTAAACTAAAAACAATCTAGTAATAATAAAATACCTGGGAATGAAGCCTGTTCAATGAGATGATAGTTGTAGGCTTCTGAATGATGTAAAAGTAGATCTTTAAAATGAAATTTATGGATAATATAAATTAAATTAGAAATCTTATAAAATAATTGTGAATATTAATGAAATAAAACTTTTATTGGTTTCAAGTATACAGAAAATGTTTTCCTTCAGACATCTCACTTTTAAAAATGCCAAATGTCAGAATATGATAAGAATGCCACAGTCTCAAATAGAAGATTATAAATGAATTATTTCTTCAAAAGCCCATTCAAATTTGCAATTGATTTCATTAATACATACTTTAATATCTTCCAATATACTATTTTTAGACTTCCTAACAAAAGTAAGATGTGATAAGTATCAGATTTATTTTTAACTCTGTTATTATGTATATACAATGTAAGTTTTAATTATAATATCATATAATTTTGCACACTACCTTTCATATTCCTGGGAAGTTCAAAATTTGTAAATGCTTCTTCATCCATATCACATGCTCTGAGGCCCTGTAATCTCTTCTCCCAAAACAACTAAAATAATAAGAAATCATTTTGAATACAAGTTGAATTGAAACAGACAATTACACAGCAACTATTGAATTTCAGAATCTAATTTATCAGATATAGATTTCAATCATATGAATGAACGAATTAAATCATAAATTAGAAAGGATTGTTTTGAGTATTACAAAATGGATTTGCCTTTTGTAAAACTAAATAAAAAGAAATTATATAATTATTTTCATATCATTTTTTTTATTATGATTCTATTTAAAATACTACTTCATGAATTCCATTCCTGACTTACAATTCTAGAAGACTTATAGAGTGAATAGATTGAAGGTAGATTAGAGACTTATAGAGTGAATATATACTTCATTAAAATACTACTTCATGAATTCCATTCCTGACTTACAATTCTAGAAGACTTATAGAGTGAATAGATTGAAGGTAGATTAGAGACTTATAGAGTGAATAGATTGAAGATACAAATAGATTGAAGGTAGCTTATTTAATTTCCCAAATAAGTTTTCAATTCCATGTAATTGCTAATTTATTTCATAATTTAGTTTCTAAAATTAATTTCTTCCTTTTATACTATTTCTTATACTACTATTTCTTTTTTTTTTTAACACAGTTGAAAAGTGCTTATGACATTAATCATTCTGTCTGTCTGTCCGTTTGCACGATAACTGCTGTGAAAACGATTTTATCAAAATGAAATTTAATATGTTGTTCAGATGGTCTGTAGGACATATGGGAATGTAAATAAAAAATATCACCCAATTAGTTTTGGATTGAACCCGGGTTGAAAAAATGAAATACATTGAACCCTATGGGACCTAATTTTTTCAAACATTTTTTAAGCGAATTCACGAGTTGCTTCGAAAGTCGAATTTCAAAATTCACAAGTTGCTTCAAAAATTTTAGGAAGTATTCAAATTATCCCATAAAATATATAAAAAAAATTTCAGCAAAATATATTTGGTAGTTTTTTAAATAAAAATTAAAATAATAATTACACCCACATTATATGAAGAGATCACATGACCCACTTCAAAATAAAATATGGTATCCATATTGTGTCAAAATAGTGATTTTTAAAGTTCTTTTTCATTTATATTTAGTGTTGTATCCATCCTAAAACTGCTTTATTTTTGCTTAATTTCTGTGCATCTATATTCTGAAACAGTGTAATTACAATATATTTGAGCTTAAATGATCATCAAACTTTGATTATTTCTACATGGAAGCCTAATTTTAGCATATGCAAAATGTAAACACATCAAACTGTAAGATGAGTTGTATAATGTTGGGAAATAATTTTCCTTCAACTAACTGTAACTTAACCTTAAGGTGAAGCTGTAACTGTGGACCGTAACAGGTGAAAGTGTGAGTATAAAAGAGAGTGAAATGGGTGGTTACGGCAGAGAGAGAGAGAGAGAGACAGACTGAGACAGAGAGGAAAGCATTATGGTAGTGGATATGTTCTATGGAATGGTATTGTTGCAGGACGTGAATTCTAATTTATTATGTAACCTAAGATAGGTATTTAAGTTTGTTAATAAATATTTATGTTATTAAAGATGTCTCTTCATATCACTCAAGAAATGCTACAAAGGGTTATGGGCCCAGTCTCTACACTCAATTAAAAGTGAATAGTAAGCGCTACTGTGCAAAAATGGTGGAACAAGCAATTCCTAGATTTGATGGAAAAAACTTATAGTTGGAAGTACCGTATTAAAAGTATACTTGAGGGAAAAGGATTAGGCTTGTATCTAACTGATAATCCGCCAGAAAAGGAAGCAGAACTAACTGAGTGGAAGAAATATGATTCTCAAGCAAGAGGAATTATTACATGCACGTTAAGTGATATGCAAGTTTGCTTGATTCTTACTTGTAATACTGCCAAGGAAATTTGGACTTCCCTAAGCAACAGGTATGAAGGTGATCTGAAAAGAAGGAGAATAGAAGCGAGAACCAATGTGTCATGATTACAGATGGAAAGGAACGAAAACTAGAAGGACTATCTGTTGAGAGCCGAAAAATTGCTGGAAAGTGCACGTATACTGGGTGCAAATATAGATGATGAATTTATAAGCACTTTGATCAAGAGACTTCCACCAAAGTATAATTTAATCGCAATGCAATTTGACAACTTTCAGGAAGTTACCATTTCTGATGCTCGTTGAATTTTCAAGTTGTACGAGGAAAGATCTAATGAAGCTGAAAAAGCAATCTCGTCTGTATTTTAAAGTACAGAATAGCAGAAGATATAGAAGTCCAAAATTATACGATGAACCAAAGCGATTTAAACAAATTTATAGCAGAAAAATTGTATGCTATATTTGTAATAAAACAGGCCATAAAGCCATTAATTGTTGGCATAATCCAGCTAATCAACGAAAATCAAGTTTCTTGAAAGATAGTTCTAAGCAAGCAAACCAGCAAGGATTTTCGGAATTAAAAATTATGTGTGACAGAAATGGATCAAAAAGGGCTTTAAAAGCTACAGAAGGTGTATTACAAGCCAGATGGATCTTAGTGGAGCGACTAGTCATATGACTGAAAATCTTGATTGCTTAAATGAAGTACAAGAAGATAAAAGAAATATTTTGTTAGCTGACGATAGCAGGATATCTTCTCAAGCAAAAGGATCCATGACATTATGAGAAGTGGAAAATTTAATTCAGACATAGTGCTAAAGGATGTACTTTATGTACCTAAACTAAAAAGTAATCTGATATCTGGTTGAAAATTGACAGATGATAATATGAATGTTTTACTTGATGAATCTGGAGGGCATATTTTAGATAGGAAAGGCAATACAATATTAAGTACAAAACGAACGGAATTTTACGTTGCTGATTTGAAAGCGATCAAAGATAAGAATTTTATTTACAAAGCGGGTAAAAGCACTTCTTGGGAAATGTGGCATAAACGATTAGGCCATAATGAAACTTATGTTAAAAAATTCAATTGTATATAATTTTGAGTGTAAGCAAGAGTCAAATTCGAGTGATTGTATTACTTACATTCAAGAGAAATACACTAGAAAACCATTTAAAGAAGTAATTGGTGGGCAATCAAAAAGGCCGTTGGAACTTCTTCATACGGACTTAATCGGTCCAATACAAGAAGCTTCTTTTGGAGGAGCTAAATATGTTTTAACAGTACCTAGTAGACGATTTTTCAAGGAAAGTACTTACAAAATTTCTAAAGTCAAAAGCGGATGTTTTCGAAACATTCAAGTATTTAATATTTAAACTTGAAAACAGTACTAGAAAAAATGTTCAGAAAATAAGGAGTGATAATGGAACGGAATTTTTAAATGCAAAAATTGACCATCTTTGTAAAAGTAAAGGTATTGATCATCAAAAAACAACATACTTCTCACCAAGCCAAAATGGTCGAAGTGAAAGAGTAAATAGAACTTTAATTGAAGGTACACGCACCTTATTAATAGAAGCTAATTTACCTATCAAATTTCGGGCAGAGGCCATGAATACATTTACTTATATAAAAAAACAGAACTCCATCAAAATCACGAAATAAGAACACACCAGAGGAACTTTTTACTGGAAGGAAACCAAGTGTTTCATACTTTCGAGTATTTGAATGTCAGGCTCATTATTGGAAACCAAAGCACAAAAGGAGCAAGTTTGATAAAATTACAGATGTTGGAATATTTGTGGGATATTCTGAATCAAGAAAAGCATATAGAACCTGGAATCCTTAAAATCAAGACATAGTGATATCTCGAGATGTTAGATTCCTTGAAGAAACTAAGAGAAATGAACTGTTGGAACGAAATCGTGTATATTCAGATTCCCCGGCAAAAATCTTAGATTTTGGTAAAAATCTGTTTGAAGAAGACAATTTTGATGCAGATGAAGAAGAATTGACTAATGTTGAAATTGATCAACCAGGAAATGATCAAGATCCTGATGATGGTTGTACAACTCACAGTTTAAGACCTTGCACTAAAATTATAAATTACAACGAATCATTTGAAAGTGATGATGAAGCAGTAAATCCAGATTATTATCCAGATCAACCCATACTAAAGGCGAGAGATCGACAAAATATACTGTCAAGTTATGAGGAAGCTGTATGTTGTGATCAAAGGGAAAATTGGATAGAAGCAATGGATAAAGAAATGGAATCACTAAAATTTCATAATGTTTGGACCTATGAAAAAATTCCAGAAGGAATCAAACCAATAAACTGTAAATGGGTATACAGCATTAAAAACACCCCAGAAGCATCTAACTAACATGATATACAAAGTGCGATTAGTAGCAATCGGCTGTTCTCAGAGGTTTGGAGTAGATTATACTGAAACTTTTTCACTAGTTATTAAAACTCATAGCTTAAAAACACTTTTAGCATTTGCATTTAAAAAGAACTGGAAAATTAATTTTTATGATGCTGAAACTGTTTATTTGTATGGAAAGTTAACTGAGACTATTTACATGGAAGAACCCAAAGGATATGAACGCAGACAGAATAAAAATATGGCGTGTAAATTAAACCAAGCTATTTACAGGTTAAAACAGTCTGGTAAAGTCTGGTATGAAACTTTATCTGATTGCTTACTAAAGTGTAGATTCAAAGTCTTTAAATCTGACAAGTGTGTTTTCAACTACAAGAAGGGAAATTCTCGATTAATCATTGGAATTTACGTAGATGATCTGATAATTATAAATTCTGATGAGGAAATTTTAGATTATGTAACTAGAAAATTGAAAGAAAATTTTAAACTAAAGGAAAACATTAATATGAAAAATTTCCTAGGATTAGAAATTTCAGTAGAAGAAAATCAAATGATCATCAAACAAGAAGCTCCTGTAGATGAAATATTAAAGAGATTTAAAATGCAAGATTGTAGCAGCATTGCAACACCAATGGACATAAATGTGGACATTAACAATTACGAAACTTCAGAAAAATATGATCCACACAAATATCAAGAAATTATTGGTTCATTATTGTACCTCGGAATAAAATCAAGACTGGACATCACGTATGCTTTAGCAACCTTGTCAAAGTACAATAAGGGTCCAAGAATTATAAATATGACTACTGCTAAGAGAATTCTTAAATATATAAAAGGAACTAAAAACTAAGGGTTGGTATACGTTAAAGGGATTTTACTCTTTCAGGATATGCAGACGCTAATTGGAGATGTAAGAAACCAAATCTCAAGTCAACAACAGGTTTTCCTTATAAAATTGGCCTAAATCTAATTAGTTGGACTTCTAAAGCCCCTATCACATTCAACAACTTTCCGGCAATTTTTCGGACAACCAACTTTTCGAACAATTTTTACGCCGAGTTGGGGGAAAACTCGGGTGAAATGAGGTCAAAAAATTGGGACAACTTTATCTGACAGGTATAGAAAAAGTTGTTCATTTCGGACAATTTTTTACCAACCAGCCAATCACAGATGAGTAGCGAAGGAATCACGTGTGTAGAAAGGTTGGCGCAGATTCTACTACATTCTGGTTTGGCGTGAAATCCTCGCGCAAGTTTGAATCTGTGGAGCACGAACAGATAGAATATAATAACAGATAATTATATTGATATAATAACCAGGCAGCGCGAAGTATTATTTTAGTTAAATTTAGAATTTTGTTAAGTATTTATAATATTTCTGTGTCATAAAGGTGGATGTCAATGGAAGTCATCTCGAAGTCGAAAAAAAGTAGTCATGCGAGATGGAAATGGAGTTAATTGAATCAATACGTGAAAAATCATTTTTGTGGAATCTAAAAGATCCACTGTATTTAAAAAAGAATTTGAAGAAACATGCGTACGAGAAAATATCATCTTTACGAACCATCTCTTCCAAAGCGATTTTATATACATGAAATATTATATAATAAATATTAAGATATTATTACTAATATAATCTCTTTGGTCTCTTCTGATTCAAATTTATATTTACCAGCGGCTTGCTAGTTTACAGTATAGATGCGTTTCAGAAAATCCGCCTTTCTGTGAATTTAAATAAGAGCGCACGCGAGTTTGCTTTGGCGATATATACATATTTCATCTGTTTTCTGAATGTGAAGTTTTGGCTTGGGTGGTAGAGAATCAGATCAGCAAACGACTGGGCTCTGGTTCGAATCCAAGCGAATTTTAAATTTTGTAAGTGCTGCCATCTGTTGCTAAAATATTCAAATACAGTTTTTCTTTAATAATCTGCAGAATTTTTTTGTTTTAAATTATTTTACGTTCTATATACAAAATAACCTTATATCAGTAAATTATTTTTAAATTTGAATGCTGAAAATGCTTAAATTTGAATATAAATTTATTTCGAAGTTACTTTGAAAAATATCTTGAAGTATACTTTATACTAGGTATAGATGGAATGTACATTTAAATCTATTTTAAAACATAATTACTAAATAAATATAAATGTAGATAAAATAATTTTTAAAAGTTTACTTTAATGAGAAATATTTTAAACTTTACAAACGAGCAAAGAACATCTTCGGATATTTAATATAGATACGTATTTGAAAACCTTTAAAATCAAGTATAAAATGGTAATGAACTTCAATTTGTTTAAGACATGATATTTTAATAACGGCATTCTTGAATTTAAATACTTTTTACGTTTTCTTTTTCTTTGTTTCATTTCAGTCAATATCGGCAATATCGCTTTTTAAATTAATTTTGTATCTTAAAATAGAGTGAATATTTTTCACCAAATATTTATTTGCTTTTTATACGGATGTGTGACAAATCCAAATATTTTTTAATGTTCATTCAACTGTTTAAGCTTCTGATATCTGAAGTAATCCATATAAAAAAGAGCAAATCAAAAATTTACAATAGATTTTGTCCACATCCTTCTCGGTTTACTTTGTTTCTTCTTCTTAAGCAGGAATAATCCTAGCGTAATTATGCCAAGGCGTATTTGATTTTTCCCTGCAGTTGATAGCAATTTAGTTATAATTACAACGTAATAAAGATTACAAAACGAAGTACTAAGTAAAAGTCTTGTTTTACTGCCGAAGTCGAAGCGAGAACGCGCTGCCTGCCGAAAAGTACATGTATAAATGTATAGTTGTCGCCAAAAGGCGATAAACACACCGCCGTAGTTTTGTCATTTAGCACAACTTCTTCAAACTGTCAATAACCCTATCGCCAACTTTTTCGCCGAAAAATTGGGGGAAAAGTTGTCCGAAATAGTTGGTTGTTCCAAAAGTTCTTGAGTGTGATAGGGCCTTAAATCGTAAGACACTGTATCTCTATCTACTTGTGATGCCGAAGTATCTGCATTGATAAGCTGTATGAAAAAAGGGCTTTCTTTACAATTATTTTTTGACGAACTTCTACTTAAGACTCTAGTGAATGTAAAACTTTATTGTGATAACAAATCGCCGATTTTCATTTGTGAAAGCAGAGTAACTTCAAGTAGATTAGACCACATTATTCATAAAGTAAGTTTTGTAAATGAGAACTTAAAATCTCAAAATTTTGAACTTATTTATGTATTGAGTACTGACAATCTAGCAGATATATTAACTAAAGCTGTAAGTAAAGATAAACTATTAAGATTTAAACAAACATTGAATGTTATGTAATGTAATGGTTCTACTTGTATATCGATATTTGTAAAGTTGTTAACAGAAGTAAAATTATGGAGGGCCTTGTTGGGAAATAATTTTCCTTCAACTAACTGTAACTTAACCTTACGGTGAAGCTGTAACTGTGGACTGTAACGGGAGAAAGTGTGAATATAAAAGACAGTGAAATGGGTGGTTACGGCAGAGAGAGAGAGAGACACAGACTGAGACAGAGAGGAAAGCATTATGGTAGTGGATATGTTCTATGGAACGGTATTGTCGCAGGATGTGAATTCTAATTTATTATGTAACCTAAGATAAGGTATTTAAGTTTGTTTAAAAATATTTATGTTATTAAAGATGTCTCTTCATATCACTAAGAAACTACAGAATTGCTGAATTTTTTTTATCTAATGCAAAATTATTTAGCTCTTGAGTCTGGAATAAAGTTGATATGAATGAAATATTCATTGATTTTACATAGAGAAACAGACGATTTTATAGCAATGACTTTTTTGATAAAGTTTTAAGCATAGAGTTAAAGTACTTTTACCTCCATGGTTTTAAACTTTTAAGTAAAATAAATTATTATAGTATTGCAATGAATGAAAGGGATGAAATAAAAGTGTATGAATGAAATATTTATTGCTTTTACATAGAGAGCCAGGTGATTTATATTTCAATAATGGGTCTTCCATGCTATTTGAACAATTTTTTTTTAAATTGGTTGCTGCATCATTTTAATATTTTTTATATTTTGCACATGTAGTTATACATGTTTAGAGAGTTCAAAACCATGTTTAGAAAAAAAAAATTTCTTATCATGTAGCAGAGAGGTCCCTAGATGGAGCTTGTACATTTTTGTGATTACAAGCATTTGCGCAAAATGGTATAACTTTCCTCCTAATTGAACAAATGAAAAAATTTTAAAAACCTTTTACTCAGAATAAAGTACTAATAATTTTGGTTCAACGTTGTTTCATCATTTGATATATTTTTCAAAATTTAATGGTAGTCAAAATTTACCATTAAAATTTGCATTTTCTCATTTTCCGAAGCTGTTTTTCACTAGGAAGGGTACAATACACTCAAACCAAATTTATTTTGCAAGTGCTATAGTAACAGTAGATTTTACAGGAGGGGAGAAAACTGGAGTGTTTTGAACCCTTCCAAAATTTTTTCAGTGGTGAAAGTGGGCATTTTCAAAAAATTCAGATATTTCTAAAGTTGTATCTCCAGTGGGCTTCACAGTAAAAATCTGAAATTTATATTACTGAAGCTTCTATTAGGTAACAACACCATAATAAAATTTGATCACTTTGTTTTGCATAGTAACAAAAACATTCGAGTTCAAAGTTGTGAACAAAATCTGCTGGGTTTTTTTTTTTTTTTTCTTTTTGAAGGACAATTATAACCTTTTTAACACTTTACAACAAAGTTGAAAAGTGTTTATGACTTTGTTCATTCTGTCTGTCTGTCTGTCCGTTAGCACGATAACTGCCGTAAAAATGACTTTATCAAAATGAAATTTTAGTATGTTGTTCAGACGGTCTGCAGGACCTATGGGAATATAAATAAATAATATCACCCAATTAGTTTTTTATTGAACCCGGGTTGAAAAAATGAAATACATTGAACCCTATGGGACCTAATTTTTCAAACATTTTTTAAGTAAATTTAAAATTCACGAATTGCTTCGAAATTTTTAGAAAATATTCACATTATCCCATAGAATATATAAAAAAAAATTCAGTAAAATATGTTAAGTAGTTTTTTAATTAAAAATTATTTAAAATAGGGAAAAAAACAAATTCAATTAAATTCTGACTTTGGGATATCTTCCAGAAAGAAAAGAGAGATATATTATATAATAAATATCTCTCCATTTGTTTAAACGTTTTGCATATGGGAGTGGCTTCACATTTTAAAATAAATTTGGTAGATAACAATTTTTCATTTTTTAAATTTTATATAACTCTTCATAATAAATTTATTTGATGGCTTTTTTAATGCACTTTCCTACGTCCTAGAGAGTTAAAATTTGGTACACAGCTTAAATTTGTTGAACATTTTATTCGACAAAAATTTGATGGATCTTTAAATATAGATCTTACATTTTTTTTGAAATGGCCTGAAAATAATCCCCGTTCACTTCTATAAATCATTATTGTAATATTGTTAAAAATTCTGATGTGGACAGCACATGTCTTTCCCTGCAGACTCATATTCGTTCTTTTTATTTATTTTTTCTATGACGTCATTTGAATTAATTTCAGTTGTTTTCGATGAAGTTTTTAAATATAATAAATTATCGTAGTATTATGATAGTTGTAAAAATATTACCGTGGAATGTATCGCTTTTCAGATATATTTAAACCAGGCAATTTTTATTTCAATGCCGTCATTTGAATGAAGTTCATGTTTTTCAATGAAGGTTTAATTTTTCAAATATAATAAATTAATGTAGTATTATGATAAGTTTTAAAATATTACCGAGGAATGTATTGCATTTTCGACTGTTTTAAATAAAATTGCATTGAAGTTGGAAAGTGTTTCATAATCAATGCTTTAAGCATGATTGATCTTTCTTGTTTATAACTAAAGAAGCATGAATATATTTTCTTTTTTATTTGTTGTAATAAAAACCAAATGAAAGCGTTAAAGACCAAGAAAATATATAAAAAAATATACTACACAATTCATAACTGCTAAAGCAGCTGAGTTCATGGAATGCTTCAACTTGTACAATCTTGTTTAGTGTAAGAGTGTACAAGTTGAAACAAGATGCAACATGTTTGATCCAGAAAAAAATTGCTATCGCAGGCAAGTGTGAGTTCTGTATTTACATTGTGTGTCAGTTGGCTTTTAATTAGTATAGTGTGCATGTGTGATAAAGTGAAGGTAAAGATGATGTGTTCTATTGGATCTAAAGTTAATGTGGATTGTCATAAGACTACTTATGGACCAATTCCACTAACACTAAAGGATTTTAGTGAATTTAGCAATGAAGAAAAAACTATTTTGGACTTAAGATTAGGAGACTTTAAAAATATTTGCTAGTATCATGAGAAGAAATATCTTGTTAAATACAATTACTTATATGGAAAGAACTGCTCTGATCCATACAAAAGTTACAACAAAAGGTTTTACTGAAATATCTTTACAAGTGGCTCAAAACCATCCAAACATAGGATTAGTTCCAGATAAAAGTTTATGCATTTCTTGTTTGAAAAAAATTTGTAGTTTTAATAAAGATGAAACCAATGATGAGATATTTAGTCCAGTGTATCAGATATTAGATAACATAAATGTTGCATGTGCGGCTCTGGGAGTTTCACATGTTAAAATTCAGAAGCTTAACATTAAACAAAGATCAAAAGCTTTAAAAAAAAAAAGTAGAAAAAGTTACATCAGCAATGAAAAGTAAACTAAGTGCAAGTTTTGATGTAAGTTTGAATGAGTCTTTCAGAAATAAAGAAGCTGATCTGAAGGAAGATGAATATACTATTCTCTCAAATAAGCTAAAAGAAAAATTTAAAGGAAGTTTGACAGTTTCAGAGAAAGTAAAAATATTAAATTTAGTGCCTGAGTCCTGGTCAGTAGCAAAAACATGTCATGAATTTGGTGCAAGTCAGTACTTAGCTCTTAACTAATGCCTGTGTGTTTCTTACTATGTCATTCTTCCTAATATAGAACAAAGGAAGTCCAGAAATTTCCCAGAGGAAGTGATTGATAAAGTTGGAGATTTTTATGAAAGTGATGGAAACAGTAGGATGTGCCCTGGTGCAAAAAACTATTTTTCTATTAGGAATACAGATGGTCAAAAGGAAACAAAACAAAAAAGACTCAATTCACAAGATTTTGAAGAAATAAACATCACCAAAGTTTCAACAGATCTTTCCCTTGAACTTAAAGAAAGGGATTACATTGCAAGCATTTATGATTCTCATTGGTGACATGCACAAGTTATTGAGATGCAGCAATCAGAGAAGGACTGCAATGTCCATTTTTTCCATCCAGTGGGACCATCAACATTATTTCAAAAATCTGAAGCAAATATTGTTTGAATGCCATATGACAATGTCTTACGTGTTCTTACTCCTTCCGAGTTGTCAACTGCTACTGAACGAACATGGAATATTGAACCCAGGTTGTGCAATGAGCTTACGGAACTTTTACAACATAAGATAAAAAGAAACAAGCTAAAAATACGTGCTAAGTAATATAATTTTTGTTTGTTTATTCAATTGTTTACAACATGCAGGCTAAGAAGCAAGTAACATGCATTTCTTGTAACTATAATGATAATTTTTTTGTATATACATATAATTTTTGTTTGTTCAATTGTTTACAACATGTAAGCAAGTAACATTTAATGCATTTCTTGTAACTATAATGATAATTTTCTTGTATATGTACATAAAAATTACCATCACAGCAAATGGAAATACACTGATTTTATTCACAAATTTGAACTCAAATATTTTTGCTATGCAAAACAAAGTGATCAAATTTTATTATGGTGTTGCTACCTAATAGAAGCCTCAGTTATATAAATTTCAGATTTTTACTGTGAACCCCACTGGAGATACAGCTTTCGAAAAATCCGAATTTTTTGAAAACGCCCCCTTTCACCACTGAAAAATTTTTGGAATGGTCAAAACACTCCAGTTTTCTCCCCTTAGGTAAAATCTACTGTCACTATAGTACTTGCAAAATAAATCTGGTTTCAATGTATTGTCCCCTTCCTGGTGAAAAACAGGCTCGGAAAATGAGAAAATGCAAATTTCAATGGTAAATTTTGACTACCATTAAATTTTGAAAAATATATCAAATGATGAAACAAAGTTGAACCAAAATTATCAGCACTTTATTCTGAGTAAAAGTTTTTTAAATCTTTTAATTTGCTCAATTAGGGGGAAAGTCATAGCACTTTGTGCAAATGCATGTAATCACAAAAATGTACATGTTTAAAGCGCCATCTGGGGGACCTCTCTGCCACATGGTAAGAAATTTTTCTTTTCTAAAATTGGTTTTGAACTCTCTAAACATGTATAAATACTTGTGCAAAATATTAAAAATGGTGCAGCACAACCCTTTGTTGAAATAGCATGGAATGGGAATGTCATTTGAATAAAGCTCAATTTTTTTTTTAATAAAGCTCAATTTCAAAGCTCAAGTTTTTGAAAACTTCAATAGTTTGAAGTTTTCAAATATAATAAATTATTGCAATATTGTGATAATTTTAAAAATATTACTGCTGAATGTATCGCATTTTAGAGATGTTTAAATAAAATTGCATTGCAGTTGGAAAGTGTTTCATAATCTATGCTTTATGTATGATTGATCTTCCTTGTTTGTTTTTTTTGCTATATGTTACTTATTTTTAAAGCCTTATATATTTTTTATACCCACTGTTTTATTATGCCCACTTTTAATGCCCTATTATTTTTTATGCCAGATTCTAGCAGATATTTTCCATCCATCAACAGTTTATTTGTTCCTAGTATTTCCAATTTTACTTTACCCTAGGAATTTTCATTTGAATTTTCAAGCTTCTAGTTTGGTAATGCCTATGATTTTAATGCTGTATGATGTAATGTGGGATTTTTAATTCATTTAGTTGAAATGTAAATCATGATGATTCTAAGGTTTTTCAAACAGCATGGTAAAACAAAATATACTGGTGATCATGCATAAATGCAGATTTTCAGGATTCTTGCCTATCGGTCTGTAACAAATTACAGAGAATAAACATTATTGAAAACTCATATTACTAAACAGTTTTGCTCAAATTCAGGGATTTACAACAAAGTACAGGATTTCATTATAAAAATAAGTAAATTAAAAAATTTATATTGGAATTATAAAAACTAAGAGATTTGTATTTATATAGAGCACAATCTGCATAAAACATAAAAACTGAGTTTTCTAATAAAATCAAGAAATTAGTATCTAGAGAGTGACATTTCAGATTTGAAATTAGTTTAGTCAGCCAGCCAGTCTAATGGCATTTTATAGCCGATGTTTTTCAGTTAATTATTTGGCAAAAGATAACTTCAATTAATTTAGACGACTGATTAAAAACTGCTATTCTTGGTAACAATGTTAGTGACTTCAAATAAAGTTCCATGAACACAGAGATCGTGCATCTGTTGTAAAAAATAATCAGCATAAAAGGGAGTGGAGCTACTATAACTCTATAGTTTTATCAGAAAAGACACAGGAACTATAGACAATCCTTAAGAGTTGGCAGGTATGCTCAAGCTCATACCTGTCATAAGTTATAATACTTCAAAATCAAAATTCTTAGGCATGGTACTGGACTATAAGTAGAGATCGACACAAAGAATTCTTTGAGGGATATTTTTACTCTTTCCCTAAAATTTGAGGAGCAGTTTTAAAGTGGGGAATATTTAAAAAAAAAGAATAGTGATAATAATGAGTTGTAGTATAAGTCAGTGTTTTTAAAACTTTTTAGTCATGGAACACTTTTGAATTTCAATTTCATGGTGGAACCCTAAAATGAGAAAAAGTCTATTGTGGTCTAAATTATGCATTCAAATTTTATGTGTTCATGTCTAAATTTAGTGCAGTAGAAATAGTGGAACTAATTGCAACAAAAATGATTCTTGTTGTAAATGGTAGGTAGCACTCATAATTTTTTTTAAAAATGTTAAATTAAAAAAAAATAATTAAAATTTTGATTATTAAAAGTTAAAATTTCACATTAAACAAAATCTAAAATTTGAAAAAGTTATACAATAAAAGGGGTTTTTATAATATAAAATCATATTTATTTCATCAAAATCAAATTTCATCATCATCTAAATCAAAACTGTCTCTTGTGTTTGTACAGTCCTTTCCACAACAGTTTTTACAAACTACTGAACATGGAAGTCCATATCGGCGACATGTACATTTCATTGTGTTACATGGTTCTTCAACTGTAGTTTGGCAGGCACATTTAATCATATTTAAGAGTTTGTCTGGTGCTGGTCTCAAGTCTGTTAATATCGGCTGAAATTCTTCATCAACCAACTGCCAACCCCATAGTGTAGGATCAGGGTTTGGCATATTAAGATTTTTCCAAATAAAACACTGCAAATGCACTCAAAGCAGATGGTATTTTGCTGCATTTTGTGTTGGAGGTAAACTAGCTATATAAAATTATTTTTTAGCTGAAGCTAGTTTCCTAATGTATTGTTCATAATGAAGCACATTTAGGTTGCTTGTGTCGATGTTACCTCCATATAGTGACACAATAACTTTACAGCCAATTTCGACCAAATCTTTCTTAGTAACATCTTCGGATGATCCAAAATGGGAAGCCCATTCGCATAAGATTTTGGATTTTATGATATTCTTGAAAGCAGAAGATTTACTTTTGCCAAATAACACACTGGTGGTGTCACACCCTGTTAATGCGTGAACAAAAAGTAAAACTTTGCAAGCCTCCTCTCCAACAGATCTTTGCATGGCTTGAATGTCACGAACTTTATCAGATTGTGCGGCAGACTGCATTAAAATGTTCTTAGAAGAATGGTATAATAGTAGGATTAAAATATCAGTATCATCAGCTACTACAGTGACATGTTTTTCCTTGGCTATGTTTAAAGCTTCTTTGATGATTAGTGTGTCTGCATCCCCTTTTGTATGAATGACCTCTTCCTTGAAAATAACTCCCCAGTATATTGATAAAGCATTGTCTGTTTGTAGAGTTAGAACGAAATTTGTTTTTCTTGATGATCACAGGTGAATTTTCATCAAAGACTACTACAACAGACGACTGCTTCATGCGTAATTTGTGCTCCATATCTTTTATATTTGGTTTTTCATACCCATTAAAAACTATTGCAACTTTACCATACCTTCTACTGACATACGATTCGTGTTGCCTTATGACATCATCAAATGTTGCAGAAGCGGACCATGATAACTGGTGAATTAATGCACAACCATCAAGAACATAGAGTACTTTTCTGGGAATGAGGCCGTTGTATTTCATCGTATGTCAACAGAAGGTATGGAAAAGTGACAATAGTTTTTGATGGGTATGAAAAACCAAATATAAAAGATATGGAGCACAGATTGCGCATGAAGCAGTCGTCTGTTGTAGTAGTAGTCTTTGATGAAAATTTGCCTGTGATCATAAAAAAAAACAAATTTCTTTCTAACTCTACAAACAAACAACATTTTATCAATACACTGGGGAGTTATTTTCAAAGAATAGGTCATTCCGTCATTCATACAGAAGGTGATGCAGAGACACTAATCGTCAAAGAAGCTTTAAACATAGCCAAGGAAAAACATGTCACTGTAGTAGCTAATGATACTGATATTTTAATCCTACTACTATATCATTCTTCTAAGAACATTTTAATGCAGTCTGCCACACAATCTGATAAAGTTCGTGACATTCAAGCCATGCAAAGATCTATTGGAGAGGAGGCTTGCAAAACTTTACTTTTTGTGCACGCATTAACAGGGTGTGACACCACCAGTGTGTTATTTGGCAAAAGTAAATCTTCTGCTTTCAAGAATATCATAAAATACAAAATCTTATGCGAATAGGCTTCCCATTTTGGATCATCTGAAGATGTTACAAAGAAAGATTTGGCTGAAATTGGCTGTAAATTTATTGTGTCACTATAAGGAGGTAACATTGATGCAAGCAACCTAAATGTGCTTCGTTATGAACAATACATTGGGAAAATAGCTTCAACTAAAAAATAATTTGATATAGCTCGTTTGCCTCCAACACAAAATGCAGCGAAATATCATCTACTTCGAGTGCATTTGCAGTGTTTTATTTGGAAAAATCTAAATATGCCAAACCCTGATCCTACACTATGGAGTTGGCAGTTGGTTGATGGAGAATTTCAGGCGATATTAACAGACTTGAGCCCAGCACCAGACAAACGCTTAAATATGATAAAATGTGCCTGCCAAACTACAGTTGAAGAACCATGTGACACCATGAAATGTACATGTTGCCGATATGGATTTCCATGTTCAGTAGTTTCTAAAAACTGTTGTGAAAAGGACTGTATAAGCACAGAAGACAGTTTTGATTTAGATGAAGATGAGATTTGATTTTGATGAAATAAATATGATTTTATATTATAAAAACCCCTTTTATTGTAAAACTATTTCAAATTTTAGATTTTGTTTAATATGAAATTTTAACTTAAACTAATCAAAATTTGAATTATTTTTTTTAGTTTAACATTTTTTTTTAAATTGTGAGCGAAGTTGAAGCTACCTAGGATTTTTAAGCCGCTTAGATTAATAAAAAGATGTTTTGCAACACTGCAAAAGGTTTCAGTTTTATGGCCATCATTTTGTTATTTCCTTTTCTTCTTTTAAAGCAATATCATATTCTTTTTCAGCATGAAATTTCCTGTAATTTGATACCACACATGATTGTTTGTGATTTTTTTAAATTTTTGATGTTTTTTCAAGATGGCAGCAAAAACGCATTTTGCGCAACAGTAAGGATGTATATTTTTAGTATGCTGATTAGGAGCATGTTACCTACCATTTACAACAAGAATCATTTTTGTTGCAATTAGTTCCACCTCAAGGTGTTTTTTCACTTATTTCTACTGCACTAATTACTAAAAATATAACACATATTTCTTCATTAGAATGGAAATTACTTCTAATGAAGTAATTTGCATAATTTCCAATTGCAGAAAAAAAAAATCCAGAAAAATGAAAGACTTGTGCACATATAACAAGATCATAATAAATCATGCATAAAGCATTGATTATGAAACACTTTCCAACTTCAATGCAATTTCATTTAAACATCTCTAAAATGTGATACATTCCTCGGTAATATTTTTAAAATTATCACAATATTACATTAATTTATTATATTTGAAAACTTAAAACTTCATCGAAAAAAATGAACTTCATTCAAATGACGGCATTGAAATGCAAATTGCCTGGTTTAATATCTCTAAAATGCGATACATTCCTCGGTAATGTGTTTTAAATTATCATAATACTAGAATAATTTATTATATTTGAAAACTTCATCGAAAACAACTGAAATTTATTCAAATGACGCCATAGAAATATAAATCGCCTGGCTCTCTCTATAAAAGCAGCACTTCATTCATAAACTGTTTTCCATTCCTTTCATACATCACAATACTATAATAATTTATTTTATTTAAAAACTTAAGGCCATGGAGGTACAAGTAACTAAACTCTATGCTTAAAACTTCATCGAAAAAATCATCCTTCTCTCTGTAAAATCAATGAATATTTCTTTCATATCAGCTATGCAGACTCCATGAGCTATATAATTCTGTGTTAAAGAAATGCAGCAATTCTTATACAACTCATTCTATATATTTTGCTGTTTACATTTACCATAAGTGAAAAATAGGCTTCGTTGGAGAAATAATCAAATTTGGATGATCATTTAAACTCAAATATATTGTGATTGCGTTGTTTCAGTATGTAGATGCACAGAATTTAAGCAAAAATAAAGCGGTTTTAGTACGGATACAACACTAAATATGAATAAAAAAGAACTTTAAAAATCACGATTTTGACACAAGATGGATGCCATATTTTATTTTGAAGTGGGTCACGTGATCTCTTCATATAATGGTCACGTGATCGCTTCATATAAGAGGTGTAATTATTATTTTAATTTTTATCTACTAAACTACTGAATATATTTTGCTGAAATTGTTTAATATATTTTATGGGATAATTTGAATATTTCCTAAAATTTTCAAAACAATTTGTGAATTTTAAATACGCTTAAAAAATGTTTGAAAAATTAGGTCCCATAGGGTTTAATGTATTTCATTTTTTCAACCAGGGTTCAATCCAAAACTAATTGGGTGATATTATTCATTTATATTCCCATAGGTCCCACAGACCGTCTGAACAACATACTAAAATTTTATTTTGATTAAGTCATTTTTAAGGCAGTTATCTTGCTAACGGACAGACAGACAGTATGAATAAAGTTATAAACACTTTTCAACTTTGTTGTAAATTGTTAATAAAATATATCAAAATCCATTTTAAAATTTTTTATCTTCCGTTAATATTTTCTGTATTAATGTGCAACATTTTTTATGGAAATAGAGATTTCTATCTAGCATATTCAGTTTCATTTCAATTTAAAAATCATAAATACAGTTAAAATAATAAATGATCACATCTATTCAGATATGAACATAGAAAAAATTAAATAGATCAGAAAATTAATTAACAACAGTTTTAAATACTAGTAATACAGTATATCACAAAATTATTACTTGTTTAGGTTTGTCCTGAGGTCCATGCTTGAAATCAGTCCGTACTTTCCCATCAGTAGATCTCACAACCGTCACAGGTTGCTTGAATATAGAAGCAGTTTGTCTAATAGGGGGTACAAGGGAAGCATCATTTCGAATACCCCGATTATAGTCAAATTGGGTACCTCTTTGACGCTTGCTCTTTCTTAACAGTAGAGAGTTTATTTTTCCAGTACGATAATCAAATGTACTGAGGTCAACCGCATCTCCTAGGAATCGAGCAAGTTGAGGCTTGCTTCGAAATCGTTTTCCTGAAGGACTGGAAAAAAATAATAATAGTAACAATAATATACATACAAATCAAATATAATACAAAGTTCTTTTGCAAAGTAAGTACTCCTTTACCTCAAATAGGTCTACAATAATGCATAAAAAATATATTTGAATACATGAAATTATTTCGGTATTTTTAATTTTTAAAACCAGGATAACATTATCACATTGAAGAGACATCTGCCAACAGGAAGTTTCACAAAAGAAAGTTCTCATCTAATAATTCATCACCACCCATGTTCTATGGTGGTAGTCACAAACACTTGACTGACCTTACGAAATAGCGCCAAAGAAAATTTTCTCACCAATGCAAACAATTCCTTACCAAGTATAATAAATGCGGAGTTATGTCATTAATGGAGATTTTCTTTTCTGCCAATTACTGCCAATACAGAAATTTCTGGACAAGTATGATGCTTGCACTGATTTAATGATTTTGCTTACAATAATCATTTTCGCTATAAAATAGAAATATTTACTAGGATGTTTCAATAATAGTTTTAAGCTTGGAAAAATATACATATATAATGCTTGTTATAATGCTGGTTTAATGAATTTTTGTAAAATGAACATTTTTGAAAGGATTATGAAACATTACGAGCTAATGAACACTTTTGAAAGGTATAAAAGAGAAAAACAATGAATAGACCAAGAAACTGCTAGATATAAATAAGAGGATATTATCATATTGAAATTTTTGTTTTAACACATTTATACACTGGCATAACCAGAATTTTAGAGGAGCATGTGATTGATGATCAAATGGAGACATTTAGAGTTATTGTTGAGACCCAGACCGTCCGACATACCAAAAAGGTGCAAGGTAACTGTTTGGACAGCCGGGAAGTGCCACCCAATTTAGACCGGAACCCAGTGGGGGAGGCATCCACAGGGACCGTACCGTCCTTTCCCTACCACCAACCTCTCGGAAGGACTTACGGACCCACATGTTTAACGTGATCGTACTCCGCGTGAACACGGCGGCAGTTTTTTGGCAGTGGCTGGAATCGAACCCGGGCCTACCGAGTGCAACTCCAGCGCGCTAACCAATGGGCTACCGCGCCCTGGAGACATTTAGAGTGTTGGATTTCATCTTGAAATATAGATTTTATTGTTAACTAATGTCAATGCTCAGATGATGGCAGAAAGGGTTATGACCCCCAAGCTCCTCTACCCATGACACTGGTACCTACTATTTGAAGAAACTCAGTTACAATGGAAAAGTATAAAGTCCTTTTATACTTTGGAAAAGTATAGAAGGACTATCGATTGAATGAAAAACTTGTAGATTATAAACATAAGATAATGCTATAAGATTTCAAAGGGGGGGGGGGGCAATGATCGAATGGAGGACATTTAAAATGCTGGATCAATTTTCAATATACGAAACCAATCTACGGATGCTGATCATTACATTGGGACAGGTCTGCCCATAAGGGAAGATACACACCACTCGAGTGGGTGAGCCCGACTCTAGAAACAAATAATATTTGAGAACAACTCTATAAATAAATAATTTTTGACATATCAACACCATTGTTGGCATCAAAAATGTGACATGTTTAGGAACATAAGCAGAACCTGTACGAAATAATTTAGAAAATGTAAATACTTATCCAGCATGAAATCTTATGAAGGGGACAATTTATCTACTTTCATTGAGTATGAAACATGAACCAATAAAAAGCTTTAATCAAATGTGTGCCAGTAAATAAAAAAAAGGTGGCAAAATCAAAACATATACTTCAGAAAATATGTTTTTATATATTTAACAATGTGATATATACCTGTAATAAAAAACATCAATCTTTCCAGAAGATAAACCATTTTTTCGAATTATTTCCTCGCGTTTCCATCCTTTAGGAAGCGCCGGACAATCAGATGCAGCCATTGTTGCCATGTTTAGCTCAGGACCGGATTATTTTTATTTTGATTTGTTACAGCGCCATTGCCATGCATTGATTGCAAATATGTGACTCCACTGGCCTATAGACGGCGCTGTAACTTCAAATGTCACTTTAAACCTGATAAATGAAGATTGAAGATATAGTTATGTACTGAAATTGCCAACATCAATAATAATTAAACATTATTATCAAACGTTTATTGCTATTTAATTATGTTTTATAAAAGACATTTTTTCTTCCGGTGATAGTATAGTTTCAAATAAAAAAACATTCTAGTAAAACATTTTATAAAATTTAACATAAAATTCACTTTTGAAAAATGTAGACAAGAAATTTTGAAAGTTTTTAGTTGTTTTCTTTCATATTTTCTTGATAGTTTCATTTTTAGGTAAATGTAACGTATGCTGTAATTTCATTGGTTGCTTCTACAGGATACAGGTGCGCGGTTAAAATACTTCCCGGACGTAAACAAACATATGGAATTCGTTATGAGGAACATTAAACAACGTAAAACTAACTAAATATTTAAACATTTACCAATTATTATTGCTGAGTATGCAAAAAGTGGCTGGAATTCAGTAAAAAAGAAGGGGTAAATAATATTCACTTTTTATAATTCACTCGATGCTCTATGTGAAAGTATATATATCAATATCTTGATTAAAAATAAAATTTTATATTTGAATATTTTTACCGGAAAAAAATTAAAACAATTTCATAAAACAAAAAATTTGAACATACTCGTTTTTAAAGCCATGATTTTCTAAATTAAGGTCAATTAATGCAACATTGTCATTTAAAATATTTCCCTTTCATTACATTTTCTAACAAAATGTATCACGTTTCTTCTATTTTATAATTAATCTTTCGCTTGAATAATACCTTGAGCTTATATATAGATACTAAATAAGCGGTTAACAGGTGTCAAGTCTGATTTTTAAGCGTTGGACCGTATGTGGTTGCAGTTAAGTACATCATGAATGTGAATTTTGGAAATTTGTATTTCAAAAATATTTCTGAACCAGATATTTCAATTTATTATGTTTGTGGGGGAATTGCACAAAAAATTGCACGTCTTTACCCGTTATATTGAATACGCTGAATCAGAGCCGTTTTTGAGTTATCGTGTCCACAGACATAAATAAAAATCGATTGATTCATATTCAGGGATGCTCTAAACATGCAGATCCATCAACACCCGTGTAAAAATTTCCACCTATTACAATAATTTCCCCTTACATATACTATATGCAGATGGGTGTGAAAGTCAAAGTGAAAATAAAAAAAAAATATTAGATTTTTAATTACATAAACTGTAGTCAAACCTAAAATTTCCTAAATCTTGATTTGAAATTAGGACAACACAGGTTTCGTAAAAAAAGTTGTCAAATGAAATTAAAAAAATTTGATATATTTTTACTAATTTAACGCTTAAGCAGGCTTGCCACTATTGTCCAAAACATTCATCTCTGCCACTATTTTCACCTAATTTTCTCCATTAGTCACTATTTTTAGTGAACTCAAGATTTTTTTTCTTCTTTGTGCGGCATTTGATACTTATAAATTTCTTCGCCGCTAACACACAGCGTAGAGTAAATTTTAAGAAACATATAACAAGGATGAAACGAAAGTATATAACGGAAATGACACCATATTATTATGAATACGTAGTAAAAAAACCAGTGATCTAATTTGAAAGTCTGGGTCGTTTGAGCTTGGTGACACATTCAATGACTCTGGCGTCAAATTTGGCAAAATATCACAAATTTGGACGGGAAGTTATCCTTTCCCTAAAATGTGCAGGGAAAATAATATCCTTTCTCTACATACAAACAACGGCGGATCCAGGGAGGGGGGTCATGGGGGTCATGACCCCCCCCCCCCCTGAGCTGGTTCCAGGACTTAGGTGGACCACTAATTGAACATAATGATTTTATTTATATATTTTGTCACCATACAGATTTTATGTAACTACATACCTTCAATATTTAATTAATTTAATATAATATAATAACTTTGTATGATGGCAAACGTTTGGGAACGAACGCATCGAAAATTTGAATTTTACCGCGCCACACTTGCGCGCGCTTGTCGACTGCGTAACGTCTAGCTAGACCTAACCTCAATCGGAATCGGAACGACTAAACTTCAACATATCATAACATAGTTCTAAGTTAAAAAACTAAAATTTCTTTCTACCTATAATGTGTTTATAAGTGTACCTTTATAAGTATTCTTAAAAATTGTTGCTGCAAATTCATTAATTACAAGAAATGGTAAGTAATCAGTTTCTCATTATTCCAGTGCGTGTGTTTTAACTTAAATGTTATTGTTGACTTAAATGTCTGTTGTGGGGTGTGAAATTTGCATGGTGAAATTTGCATGGTTTTGCTTGCAGGGTGATTCTAAGGGAAAAGGAGATGGTAGTGGTGGATTGAAACGTTCATTAAAAAAATAGATTCATTTTTCCCAAAGAAACCAAGGCTTGAGACTGCTCACTCGAAAAATTCACCTACAGCAACTACAGATGAAAATAATTGTATTGCCGATGCTTCTGCTTCTACAGCTACATTGCCTACATTAACCATAGATGAAGAAAAAACATGCTCTCCTGTTACTAACGATATTCAGCCTACAATATGTACATCGACTTCTGATTCTGATCAGATAAAGACTTCACTTTCTCAACCAAAGTTTGTTTCAGATATTGCTTGTTATATAGGGGAAAATATAGATGATTCAACTAAAGCTATGTTGCTTGAAAAGCATTGGCATCCTCCCCCAAATTATACTTTCCCGCATTGTGTTGTTAATAAAAAAGGAAAACAAACAAAAAAATATGCTCAGAAGTCTCATCTTGACAAGTTTCACTGGCTTGTTTTGTCGCATAAAGACCAGGGTCTTTACTGCAAGTACTGTGCTTTGTTTGTCGTAGCTCCTGGAGGTGGTATACAGACAAAAACACCTTTATGTCGACTCGTAAAAGAACCATTAAAAGCTTTCGATAATTTGCTAGGTGAAAATGGTGTTCTGCTAACACACCAGCGAAACAAATACCACGAATTAGCTGTCGAAGCAGGGAAGAACTTTTTATTGAGTTTTCATAAACCGGAAATTAACATAATGAACCAAGTAAATAGTCAAAGACTGAAACAAATAAATGGAAATAGAGAACGTTTGCGACCAATCGTAAAAACTATAATATTTTGTGGCCATCAAAATATATCGTTACGTGGCCATCGCGACGATGGTAAATTGCTGAACTATGACAGCGTAGTAGCCGATGAAGGGAATTTTAGAGCCCTTTTAAAATTCCGTATTGATTCTGGCGATATTGCATTGCAGCAACATTTAGAATCTTCAAAATCCAACGCCACGTACATCAGCAAGACTGTACAAAATGAGTTGATAGATGTTTGCGCAGAAATCATCCAGGAAAACATTTTACAGAATGTGCGGGAAGCTAAATATTTTTCAATTTTGTTCGATGAAACAACAGATATATCACATATCTCACAGCTGAGCCTATCATTCCGATATTTGCATGATGGTATTATTAAGGAACATTTTGTGACTTTTTGTGATACCTACGATGCTCTTAGACGTGAAGACAACAATTCAGGTGACATAGAGCCTCGATTGACAGGTGTAGCATTGGCGAAAATCGTTGAAAATCTGTGTACCAAATTTAACTTAGATTTATCTTGGTGAGTGGGTATTGGAACTGACAGCTGCTCGGTTATGGCATCAGATACAAAAGGTGCAGTGCAAGAATTGATGAAAATAGCCATTCATGCTAAACGTTGCCCGTGCAACAACCATGTGCTCAATAACTCATTGGCAAGATCATCCAAAGTAGTTTCCTGTCGCAATACATCTGGCACAATGAGAAAAGTTGTGGCATTTGCCAATGCATCCGCTAAGAGGCATGAAATTTTTAAAATAGAACTCGGAGCTGCCATGCAAGGTATTTGTGAGACACGTTGGGTAGAGAGGCATGATGGGCATCTTCAATTTCAAGGAGACAACTTAGTCAAAATTTGTAGCGCTCTGGAGAAGATTTCTGCTTGGCAAGACAATAAAACTGCCAATGATGCGCATTGCTTGCTGCAAACATTGCGCAGTTCTGACTTTATTATATCCTCCATCTGTTTAAGTGATGTATTAGGTGGGTACTTCCCTAAATTATTTTATTTCTTATTGTTTGGCAAATGAACTTATACGAGTATACTAAACCTACTTTAAAATTATGTTGTTGTTTTGTTAATATTTTATGCTACGAGTACATACCGTTTATATTAAGTTATAAATTCTTAGTTTATGCACTACAGTCACAGTCACTTACTTTTTATTTTTCAGGTACTACTGTATCTTTAAGCAGAATACTGCAATCGAACTCAATTGATTTAAAAAAAGCTACGGACGCTATTAATGATACTTTAAGTGTTTTACAAAATAAAAGAGAAAATGTGGACGTAATCTACCGACAGCTTTTTGAAGAGGCTAAAGAAGTAGCTGAGCAGCTAGATGTAGAAATTAAATGCCCCAGAATAGTATCAAAACAAATACATAGGGCCAATAACCAACCTGCTCAATCTGCTGAAGAGTATTTCTGCAGAGCTATATACATCCCTCTTCTAGATTCAATAATAAGTGATCTCCAGGACCGCCTGTCTCCTGATGTACTTAATTTGTTTCAGCTAAGCGTTTTCATGCCAAAAAGTGAATATAGTAATGAAGACATTGAAACTGTGAAACAACTAGCTACCGACTATACATTATTACTAGATAACACTCCAGTTTCTGTCATTGTAAATGAATATCGGCTATGGATGGTGAAGTGGCAGGCGTGGCAGCGGAGCCAGGACATACCGCAGTCGATTTCTGATCTTATTTTAAATTGTGACATCGATATGTATCCTAATATAAGAAAATTTTTATGTATTATGGCTACACTACCTGTCAGTGTAGCGACAGCAGAAAGGTCTTTCTCTACGTTGCGCAGAATTAAATCGTGGCTAAGATCTTCAATGGTTGAAGATCGCCTAACCGGACTGGCTCTTCTCCACGTTCATAAAAACGTACCCATTGACGTAAATGACGTAATAACGCGTTTCGGGAGAAGACGTAAAAGAAAAATTGATTTTGTTATTTAAATATATGTATTTTGTCTGTTTCTATTTTGTTTGTTGGAAACCCTTGTCGTACCACCTCTTCACTTTTGCGGAGTTTTGCGTCATACCCCTCGACATACCTCTAGCTGTTATGACAAATCATTCACCACGGTTATGGAATATAAATAGGCTGCCTCATTCCGTGCGTGATAGTGCTTCTCTGGATGTCTTCAAGAGAAGATGGCAATATGTGCGTGTATATGTACAAGTTATTATGTGTTAAGTTTTTCAAGTGTACAATAAAGAATAAATATTTTTAAGTACAGTACTTACGTACATTATAAAAATACCTACTTTTTACTTGTATCTATTGTTATCAAAATTAAATTATAAGTTCTTGACTTGACCACGACTATGTGACCCCCTCCTGGCGCCAAAGCTGGATCCGCCCTTGCATACAAAGTATAAGGAAAGAATTATAAAGGTGTTGAAAATTCGCACTTTGCGAATACGCAGTTATGTGGTGGGCTCACCATATATCTTTCTTCAGGAACATTTATATCTTAAAATTAAACAGTTAGGATAGGTGAAGCAGGACATATTTTAAAGAATTGTTTTACTATTTTTTCTTGTCTTTTCATAATACTATCAGTATGAGTTATGTTCTATTCTGTGTTTTAATCTTTATTTTAAAGGTCATTTAAAAATAGTAGGTATTGGATTAAAAGTGTATGAATATTGTTACCTAATTATATAGTAAAGAAATGTTTGATAAATCATTGGAACCTGCTAATAGGGATAATGCCAAAGCCAAGAATTGTCCCGGTCTAGGTGCAGAGCAAAACTGATCTACTGATACTCATCACAACACTTGGAGTGCAATTCTGAATTCGATGATATGTTTGCTAATTTTAAATATCTTGATTCAGGTCATTTTTAAGAATGTGTAAGCATAAATTGATGTCAGAAGAAAATTGAAATTTTTTTATACAAATATGCAGAAACAATTTGAATTCTGATTGTCTATACATTTTCCTAAAGAATAATTTTACCCACAAAATATATAAAATAATTTAAGCAAAATATGTTTGGTAGTTTCATATTATATGAAAAGATCACCTGATCCACTTCAAAATAAAACATGATATCCATTTTGTGTCAAAATGGTGATTTTTAAAGTTCTTTTTAATTTACATTTTGTGTTGCATCCGTCCTAAAACCGCTTTATTTTTTATTTTTTTCTATACATCCATATACTGCGCCAACGCAATTACAATATTTAAACTTTAATCATTTCTACAACGAAGCCTAACTTTCCCAGATGGAGAATGTAACCACATTAAGCTGTAAGATGAGTTGTATAAGAATTGCTGAATTTCTTTAACTCAAAATTATTTAGCTCTGAAGACTGCAATATAGCTAATATGAATGAAACATTCATTGGTTTTACATAGAGAAGCAGACGATTCCATATTATTATTTTTTTATTAAGTTTTAAGCATGAAGTTAGAAAATAATTTTACCTCCATGGTTTTACGTTTTTGGTAAAATAAATTATTGTAGTATTGTGATAATTTTAAAAATATCGCCGATGAATAAAAGGAATGGAAAAAGTTTATGAATGAAATATTCACTACTTTTATATAGAGAGCGAGCCGATTTATATTTCGATGACGTTATTTGAATAAAGTTCATTTGTTTTCGATGAAGTTCTAAGTTTTCAAGTAAAATAAAGTTTTCAATTATAATAAATTATTGTAGTATTGTGATAATTTTTAAAATGTGGCTAAAATTTGTGGCTAATAATTTGTGGCTAAAATTTTATATTTTTCATGATACCCATATATATTCAGGCCAATTTTTATTAAATTCTGAGATAGTGGGTTCCATGGCCTGGATCATTTAGCATGGAATGACCCGTACGTGAACCGATTTGGAGATATTGCACAATTTAAAATAAATTTATCAAAAATAAATATAAAATTAAAAAATAAGGGTGTATTGGCTAATATATTCACTTTCCATGTATAATGTTTTGCCACGAATCTATTAGCATCATTCTTGTGGATCTATGATTAGTTCCATTTACAAAACAAAAACTACTTTTTGTAATAAGGAGAAACTCAAACAACGTAAAATGAAGCACAAAAAAATGCAAACAATGCAGCCCAAAAAAATTTAAACAATGCAGCATTCAGCAGCTTCGAGGATACGTTGAATTCTCTTCGTCAGTGCTAGACAAACTAATAAACCCGAAGTTAAAAAGGCGAATTAGACTTCGCACAAGCAATAAGTAAACACATGAAGGATAAACTAGAATTAAGCGCAAGTAACGCGTAAGGCCTAAAAAACATAGGGGCCTAGAGCGATTTGGATTTGGAATCATGGCCAACAAGAGAAGTGAAGCCGGAGCTGGAGTCCCGGGACCAGTCCGGCAACGAGATAGAACATTTGGTACAATCAGAGGGAAAGGAAGCCCGAAAAGGCCGTAGCTTTTTATATTATACTAAGGATATTTGCGTCGCCCTAACAAAGAAATTTTTTTTTCAAAAATTCTATTGAAAAGTAAAAGTATTTTATCGTTTTTACAACAATTATACATATTAAGTTATTTACGGTTAATTTAATTGATTTTTCTGATAAATACGAAAACAATTTTACACAAAATATCTATTGCTCCTTAAATTTGTCTCACAAAGTTTAAAAAATGCGAGGCCATCTCTCAGTGAGGGATTTGCGTTAGTCATTTGAAATATCTTTGCACCACACGTACACTATCGCGTCAATCAAATCTTGGAAATGTGACGGCTATTTTTCTACTGCGTTGTTTTTTTAAAATGGTTCACATATTTTGGAGGGGGTTGAGGTTGGTACACTGTTAATTAGCTAGTCAAGTACTTTACATTTTCCCTCTGTCCTTAACTATCTTTGATCTGTGGCATTGAGCACCATCTTGCATAAAAATTGTGCGTCTGTGCACTTGCATATGAGTTAATAAGTTTTCACGTCGGCAAAATGGATAATGAAGGAGTACCAGACGTTGATATAGCACCCCATATCATTTAACTTGACGGATATATCATTGTGCTAACGGTGTATATTTCATGAAACCTTTTGGTTGTCGAACATATTTTTGACGTGATGCAAATTGACACGAAATTGATTCATTGGAAAAAATAACTTAAGACCATGGTTAGGACTTGATTTTCATGCACGAACTCTTTAGAGAACGCATAATAATCCGCCTTATGGTATTGTCATCACGTGAGCTTGTCTTCTTAGGACGTCCACTTCTCTTTCTGTCGCTATAATCACCTGTATCTTGATATTTTATGATCGTGTTATGGACAGGAGTATTTCTCACATTCACCTTTCTACTTATGTCACGTTCAGGGCATCCTTTATGATAAAGTCAATATCTGTGACCTCTAAATAACACATAATGGCACTTTTTACCCATTTATGTATATTTGAATTCCCATAGAAAAAGATGATGTCTCAGTTAGCGCAAAGCTAGATGGCGCTGCTCTACGATAGAAAAAGATGATGTATTAGCGCAAAGCTAGATGGTTCTGCTCTTTATTGCGAAAAATCTCCTCGCCAGTGGGAAGTCGGAAGCGAAACATGGAGTTCCATGCCAAAATAATTATATGTTGGTAATAGTCTAAATAAAGCTTAATTCAGTTAACCCGTGTCGAAATTATTTAATGAATGTGTAATTTAACATAAGTGGATTACAAGATAGTCCAAATTGAACCACCGAAAGATTTCATTACAGCTTCCCCCAACTCAATCAACACCTTCCGCTGTAAGATGAGCAACACCGACATGAAGTTTCTATACGGACAGCAGATGACGCAATCTACAGAAATTTCTTAATACGAATAAGTGGTCTTAGACTTTTGCGAATGACTATAGAATATAATTTAATAGCACGGTAGATATAAGGATTAAATGCGGCATGTTATTTATTAAGGAGGTGGCAAGGAGTGATTATGAGGACGTAAGGTTAACTGCAAAAGGCTTGTGGTAAATTAATTTTTACTGTGAATAACCAGTACATCCAGTAAAGAAGGATAATTATGGTATTCGAACTCACAAGTAAACTTCAAACACAAATCAATAAAATTCATGATAGGAAGAGCATAAAAGTATTCAATGCAATAAACATAAAAGGGAAACCGAATAAGGTTAAACAATGGAAGTTTGAAATAGTGCATATAAATGTCGCATTAAAAGTAGACTCAGAGGATAAAGCCTTGTCAAGCCATTAGACATTTTAAAGTAATCAAGAATCACCTTAAAAAAATATGTACTAAGACAAACACGTACTTGTTAAAAAATAAAGTCTTCAATTTCAAACTCAAAGAAATTATATTCCCGTAACCTTTTTCAGAGTTATAACAAAGCACTTTCAGCAGAAACATTAATGAAAAGTGACTTAACGTCAAAATAATTCCTTTGTGGCTTCCTTTGATGTCAAGTAATTAAATAATTTAATGTCCAAGGACATAATGATATACACATTTCTCTCTGGAATGAGCCTATCATGTGGGTATTTGACATGTAAACTTCTATTCCCTAGACTTTTCTCTTCGTTTAAAAACATCCTCATAAAAATCTAAACTTCTACTTTCGTTTCATGTGCTGCAATCAGTTCATCAATCTCACTTATAAATTCTCTCTATTTCTGCTAGACAGTTTTCACTTCGATTCATAGTTTTAGCTGTTTCATTTGAAAATTCAATAGTATGAACAATTAACATTACGTTCTGCTTCGGATAGAGATGATTCAATTTTATTTCAACAGTCAACTGTTTGGGTTATAAATGTATGGATGATTTTACATTCATATAAAAATTAAATATCTTTATCGTTTTGCAGGCATAAAAAGAAAATAGAAAAATGGGTGTTATAACTGCTTCCAATGAAAGTAAGTTAGCTCTGTTCAAAATTTATAATAATCATTTTACTATGGAAAAGCAAATATATCTATATCAATTTAAAAAATTAATTTTATTTATTTTATTTGAATGAAAATGTTAAATATTTGTTATATTTACTGATAATCAAACAATATATCCTCCAGTTTATTCACTGATATTATGGTGCACTGAAGACAAACTGGGATTAACTCTAAAAATATGAAATACAATACATTTTTTTTAATCTGATAAACAAATGTTAGGATATAATTCATGCATTCTACAAATATAATCCGATCTTATACTTTTATATTACAACTAATAATGTTTAGCTAGAATGTGAGGATTTTTAATCTAAAATTTAGCATCCGGTACATTTCTTTAGATGTCATACCATGCATATTTCTCAATATGTTGTGAGCTAAAACCAATGGTCACCCGCACTTTGCACGTACCCTGATAGTGCGGCGTGCAGAGTTCAAGAGACGATAAATAAAGCCGTGCAATATAATTGCTCAGTCACTTTGTGTGGTCGCGTGCTGCTTTATTTGAAAGGTATGTAGTATTAGTCGCATAACTCGTATTCGTCTGTAGTCACTAGCACTGTATATGCACCTTTATAATCAGTTTGAATATATTGTATCGGATTTTGGTCCCTCAATGTAGTTGGCACTCTGTGTTTGCTGTCACCTTAGCATTTGTGCACGCTATCGCAATAGTAGTTATACTCTGCTATACTTATAAAACCGGAATTTCTGTATACTAAGCGGATATAGAAATTACTTTGAGAATATAAAATATTATATACACCTAGATAGCGATCTGCAAAGCAGCAGTATCACTTCAAAATGCAATACACACAGAAACTGACAATGACAATAAATACAGCAGGTATCTAAACTACGAAAAATTTTACATCTGAATATACATACTTATGGGTAAAGGCCGCGATTTAACTGAAATTGACCGTAGTCAGATAGTTGAGGCAGAAAGGTTGTTTATTTCATTTCCAGAAATGCTAAACTTTCGAAATTTCAGCATTAAACGTATGTGCGTGTATTAAGAGTATGTGAAATATGGGTAAAGTTCCAACTAATGAAGTCAATGCGGCGATTCTGGAGTCATTGACGCTCGTGGCGAGGGAAGATTGTCCTGCATAGTGATAAGAAACCGCCACGGTACCCTTGCAGCAAATCATTGGAATTTTATAAGGGATTGCTTACTAGCCTCTACATAAGGAGTTTTTTCTGTTAGACTTTGCTGTTAGCTAAAGATGGATCAACTCGCTATTAGTCAGGTGTACATAATATTTTACCCTTGTACATTACAAAATTCTTTACAGTTCCATTCTTTGTCGGTATGGCTATACGTTATGGTAGACTGGTGTATGTCATGATAAAAATTGGCGTCAACATTGAATGGACGTTATATAGGATTCTTACGAAAGTCCGTAAGCCTCTTATAACTTTTAAATCGCATAACTTGTATATGATAAAAAAGTGACCATGCGCAATCGATTGAACGTACTTGTAGCGCCCTTTGTGGCGAAATACGGAACTAATTAAGAAACTAGCAGAGATATGCACAAAATTCCAGTTACAAAATGAAAGAGCAGTGTTTAATTAGTATACAACGATACTTAACACAGAAAAGACCAGATATGTGAAAATAGTAAAATTTATAACATCACAGACGTTGCGCAAAGTTTATACAATACAGGTGCAACCAACCTGCCGAGTAGTCTACGGTGTTCAAAATGTGCACCATCAGCTACGATGCTCATCGGGATTCAGTACAGAACCGCATCTTGAACGGCAGGCAGTATCGTAGGGTTCACAGAATTACTGGCTCTTGGCGTTGCACTGACTTACATGGATGTTTGAACCAAATAATGTTTTGTACTAATTAGGCACTGCTGTTTCATATTGTAATTGAACTTTTTGCCTGTCTCTATTGGTTTCTGAGCTAGTCTTTTTTTTAGTTCCGTATTTCGTCACTAGGGGCACTACAAGTACGTTCATTCGACTGCTTATGGTAACTTTTCTATAGATAAAAGTTACTTCGGTGGCGCTACGCTACGACACATGGTTTAAAAGTTATAGGAGATACATATGGTCTTTTCTGAGAACCAGTTTTATAGCAAAAAATACGATAATGAGGCAAAAAACCGGGTATTTCTGTATAATCCATTCTTTTTTTGTGCCTTATTCATCAAAGCAAACTTTTAGCTTTTAATGAATTTACAGTGAATTGATTATTGTTTGATTCTTGGAAATGTTAATAAAACTTTAGTCTTATTTTGTATTATTGTATATTTTAACAGTTTAGTTTTAAAATATTGTGATTTGCTCATTTCTATACGATTCAGGCAACGAGGAAGGTGTCACCAAGTCCCGAAGTGACATAAGTTTAGATTCTGATTGCTTTTCTTCAGGCGAAGGTGGGTTTGTGAACAGTTTTGAATCTGCATGCAAAATGCTGCATTGCATGCTGCAGCTGGATACGGGTTTTAAACATATGAGTTCTCAAAGTGAAGCAAAATATGTGCTGCACTGCATGGTGCAGATGGTCATAAGTTTTAAACATTCTCTTAATAGAAATTAAAATGTTTGGTTAAAATTTAACCCGAATGCAATGGATTAATTTCACGACAATGGACAACATCACTCCTTTATGCAGAATTTATTTCTTTATATGGATGTTAATATTTTGAGGTAAAGATTATTTTGTTTTGTTTATTTTTGTTAGATTATGCTTCATTTCGGAACCCATTTTATTCAGTGTTATTACTTTCATGTGTTAATAATGTCTAACGATCCCCCTATATACATGTATGTCATATATTAGTGAATTCTATATAATAATACTATATCATGTGTTTGTCAGCATGATTACATAATAACTTATTGTCCTATTTGCTTAAAAATTAATGCACATGTTGCACTAATAAATATGCATACTCTAAACCTAAAATTTTTAATTTTTGAAAAAAAAGTATAGTACATTTTTTGTCTAATTTAATAAAAGGAAATATGAAAATTTAAAATTTGAGATTTAAAAATAAATACTTTTTGTAAAATATGTTCAAATATTCTTTTTTAAGTTTCGTGCACAGACACAATAAATAGCTTCACTTAATTGAAAAAGAAAATATCTCTGGTAACTGCAGAGTCCACTTGGACGATAAGAGCTTGCAATTTCGTCCCAGTAACTTAACGGTAGAGCGTTGGTTAGTCAGTTCGGAAATCTAGGGTTCGATTCTCGGTTGGGGCAGCAAAGCACTTTACAATGGCGTCCGAACAAATCAACCCTGTAGGTTAGTGAAAAGATGTTGGAAGTCTGAAAGTGCACCTAGTACGACTAGTGCGGATTCATTGGGCCCTGGAAAAATTAAGCGCCGATTTCAAATTGAGAGGATAACGACCATCCAAGATACTAACCTGGGTAAAAATAGTAGTAGCAGGAGGTTAACCTGAGGTAAAAATAGCAGTCGGATTGTCAGTTGTCCGTCAATCTGACATTAGAGGATGGAGAATGCAGAGTCCACTTCGACGATAAGAGCTTGCAATTTCTTCTCAGTACCTCAACGGTAGAGCGTCGGCTGGCCAGTTTGGAGATCCAAGATTCGATTCCCGGTTGGGGCAGCAAGGTACTTTACAACTATCACGTGTTACGTCGATTAACGGTCTACTTCTAGAACCAGGATTTGACATTGAACGTCTAGTGTATATAACTTTAGAGTATACAACTTTAGTTAAAACATAATCTTACGGACAGTGAACTCTTATTATTTATTTTTTGAGCTCTGACACCTTTGAGACCATATGTTGAAAAATCAGTCAATATATTAATTAATAAAACAATATATTTGCATGCTGTTATATTTTCATATAACAGCATGCAAATATTGAAGTATAAAAATTTCAGTTTGAGAATATGAAAATCTGTTCCTTTATTCACAATCAAAGTCATAGCAAAAATATATGTCATTTTCAACTGCAAAGATAGCTATTTCTTTGTCTACAGCCTGTTGCTCACGAGTATTGAGGTACTTGCCTGAATTTAGTGTTTTTTATGGGACAGTAAAATGACGCTCACAAGTACTCAAAACGACCTAGAAATTATCTGGAAATGCTATTCGAGAAAATTTATATTGAACTCTAATTAATAATTATTATTCTTTATTTTCGCTTTACAAAAACTGTCACTGATTATTTCTGTAGAATACGCTGGATTCTTTGTAAGAAGTTTGGCCTGAAACATATTTATTTATGTAAAGCAGTTCTGCCCTACTGCTTAGTTGACGATTAAAAACAGTCAATATATTAAATTATAAAACTCATCAGAAGATTTCTCACGCTTCCAGTACACTGTATTGTTCTTAAATCGAATTTGGTTGAATTAAGTAGAATTTTATTTCTGGTATCATTCTTTGAAATCATTATCAATTTTTATATTTCTCCAGTGACTACTACATGGGTTACTAAATATGTATTTTACAATAGGTTAAAGCTCCTAAGTGGCATTTTGATACACATTTGGGTTTAACAGTTTATGGCGAAGTGGTGCAGATCTAATAACTGAAGCAGAATTGACAGTTCAAGGGGGGGGGGGTCGATGTAGAATAATATTAATATTCCTAGTCCTAATTATATTTTAGTTTGACGATTAAAAAAATGGGTATTTTCAGTTATTTCAAGTTTAGAACAGCGCAGGGTCTCTTACTTGATTTAGCCTTTCTGTGACCATAATCATGTAAGTTAAAAATTAGTTCATTGGGAATATAAAAAAAAATGTTTAGAGCGCCTTTTTTAAATTGATGGCTTTAATTTTAAAATATTTTTATAGCCGAGTTCCTTATATACTTCATAAGGACTTCATAAGGACTCCTCCTAAGAATTTTATCATGTTTTCTTTCAAGGGAGTCTAATTGAGTTTTACAGGCATATCCCCATAGTGGCAATGCATATAGCATTGGACGAATGGCCTATTTATAAAGTAATATTTTATTTTGATGGCTTAAATTTCCATTTCCATGAGAGAGTATATCATACTAGTTGCCATATTGGCTTTTTTGATGACATTATGTGTAATTTACAAGTGATCTAAAATAGCGCCTAAGTATTTAGTTGGATTTTCAGTATAAAAGACATGATTATGTATATAAAGAGCCGGCGGGGATTTTATCAAAGGAGAAGTACATTTGGTGACACGTAATAGAAGTACATTCGGTAACATGTTCGGTCTTGCAATTTTGCATTACTGAGAGCAATGTGTTTTTAGCTAGTAACGCACTGTTATCTACAAAGAGTACCAGCTTCGTGTTTTGTATTCTAAAAAGTGTGGGGCCACATAGGGATCTTTGTGGTACACTGCTTTTTATGAGTCTAGGTGTCAAAAAAGTATCTTTAACTTAAAAGTGTCTATCATTACGGTATGAGATTATACAATTGCATCAGGGATTTTAAGTGCAATCAGTTTGTAAATTAAACCACAATACTAAATTTTATCAAACACTTTTTGGATATCAAGAAAAATCGCGGCTATGGGAGTCTTTTGGAGTCCAGAAGATATGTACTCAACCACTCTCAGTAACTGATGAGTGGTAGAGTGTTTCGACCTAAATCCAAATTGTTCTGCAATAATAATATCAATTTCCCTGAGGTATACATTTAATTGATTAAGGATAATTCTCTCACTAATATTACTAAGTGTGGGTTACAGAGTTATCGATCAGTAATTTGCCGTTATAGTGCCATCCTTATCTGCATTGTGGATTAGAATAATAACAGCATTTTCCCATTTAATTTTAGAATCTGTTTTATTAGCAAGGTAATATAAATTATTATATTTAGAAACATATTTTTAAGCGTGGCATTCCTAATACTGTCATGTTCTAGGCTTTTACGATTTTTATGCAATCCAAAACTTTCATAAGGGTGGTTGAGATAATTGCAGTACTAGTTGTGGATTTTCTGAAAGAGTTTAAAGTGTGACGAACCATTTTAAGTGTATTCTGATACAGTATGTCATGGTTTGGTTCAAATTGCTTTTCGTAGTGCTTGGTTAGCACATGAGTCTTTGGATGGAAAAGATTCGATAAATTCTCTGTACTTTTTTGCTTTTCTGGTACAAATTTTTGTATAACTTTGCTCGTGAGTCTTTTAAGCTCTCTTTTCAAGTTCAGATTTCTGTTATTTTGCCATATTTTCCTAATTCTGTTTCGCTCTTCGTCTGTCTAGTATAATAGGAAAAAGTAAAGTATTTGGTAGACTTACAATGTGTTGACGATATGAGGCTAGTAATCTTTGAATTTCTGTCGTAAATGCTTGTGTGGCAGTGTCAATATCTAGTGTACTCACAATGTCAGGGATAACTACGTGTAGTTCAATCAGAGATATCTTGAATAAATTCCAGTTGATTCGCAATGGACGTAATACTACTAGGTTAATAATAATAAGGTAATAAATGAAAGGTAACAAATACAGATAAATGATATATGAGTCGAATTCATCTGAGGTATTAATGGTGTGTCCTAGTTAAAATGAAGTCAATGAATGTGCCAACGCTGCCTCTTGCTGAAAACCTCGTGAGTCGCGGTCGAGTGATGATATTCGTAAAGTAGGTTGTAGATATCCTTGCCACATCTCTTCCATCTACTGGAACCCCGTAGCGAATGGTGAGCATTAAAATTTCCACAAGAATGATGTTTGGGTGTCACGAGAAAAGCAGTTCCAGTTCTGCAGCTACATTATAGTTTCTAAAATACATAACATAGGTGGACATTAACACTAGACAGTCAAGATCTTTGATTTTTATCTTAATACTAGTATTTTCAATACTCTGCCGATTTATAGCTTTAACTACATCGCAGGGAATATTTATTTTTATATACCTCTGATTCTCCCTTTTGGTGCCCTGCCAGCCACATCCGAATTTATATAGTTTTGGTAAAAATTTTAGCTTGCAGTATTCAGATATTTAGTTATTTCTAGTTTTCTGAATAATTAGGGTATCGAAATCGTTTACATTTACAAAGTTGCTAAGTTCATTTATTCTAGGAGATATATCTTTCGCATTCCCAAGTAATATTTTAGGCATATCCTTGGTGGGCATTTGATTTATTGTTTTTGCTAAACCTATCTATGATTCAGATTACCTCAAAGCATATCGACATAGGATCAGAATTTTTTTCAAACACTACAGAGAGTTGTGTCAACATTTGTTTAACATCGTTTGTTTTAACACATATTTGATTAACATTGAACTTCCTGGGGAATTCCTTGACGGCTTGAAGAATCTCCGTTAAATGATCATCTTCTGAATTCTAAGTAGTTCTTGTCTAAGTTTCTTCAACCACTAGCATTTTCCCTGGAGTTTTTTCAACCACTAGCATTTTCCCTGGAGTTTCTTCAACCGCAGTTTTGTATTTTTAGGGTGTTCTTCAGTTTTCTTAGTTTGTTCTTCAGTTTTAGTTACTTTATCTTAGCTCTTCTTTTACTTCTAGCATGATTTCCCCCCCTCAATGAACTCGCTCCGTGACAGTGATTACTTAAATTAGCAGTGGTAATGCCACTTAGTGAGAAGAAAGAGAAAGAATAGAAAAAAATATAAACGGCTATTTACCGTACAAGTATCGCATTGAGTTGATCAATCTCCGTGTACGAACATACTAAGAAACTGCATTTCAACATAACACAAACTCTTTGGCCAAAAGTCAAACTCAGGGTTTTATCTAACTGGTTGAATAGATTTTACACCATTTTCCTCACGTAAAACGCAAATGGGGACAAAGTCTCTATATAATATTCTCCAAGAAAGCATATTATCTATATTTGTGTTTTTTAAAGATGTAGCGTGGATTGTCATACAGATACATACAAAACATACAAGGAGAAAATGGCAACATATATACAGAAAGTTCTATAAAAGTATATAGAAAAGGCTTGATATGCCGAGCCCGCGGAAGGCCAGAAAGTATACTAAGCCAGAAAGCCTTCTTTCAAATCAGACGCCAAACTTCGTTTTATCGCCAGCGTGATACACGAAAGAGCGCCGCTCCCGCTCTCAAGGTTACTATAGCAGCCACATCAAGAGAAAGGACTCTCACAATTTGGTTTATCTTTTTATAGGATATATAACTTACAATTTAGCAATAGAGACACGATTTAAATGGAGTGTCTCTTAGATTGGAATTAAATTAATTCAATATTGATTAGATTAAAGAAGCCGATATATAACTTACAATTAAGCAATATGGGCTTATCGCCGATATATAACTTACAATTAAGCAATATAGACACTTTTTAAATGCATTATCTCTTAGATTAGAATTAAATTAATTCAGTATTCACTCAATTAAAGAATCATTTTATTATTTTCTAATGCTATTCTATAGAGGAAGTTCACGGATAATCACGGCATTTAGACGAAAAAATACACTTAAAGACACCATGAACACATTTCGAACATTTTGGGAAATATTTCCATCCATGTGTGTGTGTGTGTATCTATGGGGTGCGAATGCACGTATCACTATGGCAATTTATATGTAGATGCATTCTGTATAAAATTAGAAACAGGTAGAATATTTTGTAATAAATGGGATTAAAACATTATTCCAAATTAGAGATATTAAATTAGAGAGAGTACGTACAGCCACGAAATTCTATATGTAGCTGCATTCTGAAAAAATTAGAATTAGGTAGATCATCATGTAATTAACGTGATTAGAATACGGGTGAAAGGGAGGGAGGGAGACACAGAGAGCGAGAGAGAAAGAGTGTGGTTGTGTGTGTGTCAAAATATAGTACGATCAAAATATAGTGTGGTACTGCAGGAGAGGTCGACCTTATTTCGAACGAGTAGGATTCATGGGCGCCCATAAAACTTATTCCTGAGATGGCCAAACTCAAGGATGGGAGGTAAATATCTATTAACTTAATACCTACATTTGACATTGAACGTCCGCGGGAGCGAAAGTGCCCTCTCGCACTCCCCTATGGGCGCCCATAGAACATTTTCCAGAGGGTAAACTCATGGATGAGAAGTACAATGTTGACTAGCTTGATACCTACATTTGTGACTTTGAACGCCCCTATGGGCACCCATGGTTATAAGTGTTGAAGACCCAGACCATTTGACTAGCCCTATAGGGCTTACAGCAGCTGTTTGAGTGGCCGGGAGAGATGGCTATAAGCACAGACTAATATAGTATTCTGTGGCTATAAGTGTTGCCGACTCAAACCACTCGACTGACCCAAAGGGCTTACAGCAGCTATTTGAGTGGTCGGGATGGCTATAAGTGTTGTTGTTGAGACCCTGACCGTCCGACCTTCCAGAAAGGTGTAAGGTAACCGTTTTGACGGCCGGGAAGTGCCACCCAATTTAGACCGGAACCCAGTGGGGGAGGCATCCACAGAGACTGTACCTTCCTTCCCCTACCACCAACCTCTCGGAAGGACTTACGGACCCACATGTTTAACGTGATCGTACTCCGCATGAATACGGCGGCAGTTGTGGCAGCGTGCAAATCCAGCGCGCAAACCAGCGGGTTACGCCCGAAATGTGCCAACAGCACGCAGTGTTCCCAGGTGGTCACCCACCCAAGTACTAACCGCGCCCGTTGTTGCTTGACTCCGGTGATCTAACGAGAACTGGTGTTTTCATCACGGTAGGGCCGTTGGCATATGGCTATAAGTGTTGAAGACCCAGACCGTTCGACTCATCCTGAGGACTTGAGCATCTAATTGGACGGCCGGATGGCTATAAGTGTTGAAGACCCAGACCACACGACGAACTCAAGGGTTAACGGTAGCAGAATGTGTGGCCGGGGGATGGCTATAATTGTGTAAAATATTAGACTTCACGGAAACTTTTGTGGGGTCTGTAAAGACTCCATTTTTCCACCCCTGGGGAAATCGAAACTCAACTCCGTTAGGTTCGTTCTGTCCTGAGGTTACTAGTATAAGTAGGGAGTTTTTTCAATGAGCGCCCATAGGGGAGGGAAAGGAGGCACTTCCGCTCCCCTGGACATTCAAGGTCCCAAATGTGGGGATCAAGGTAGTCAATATTGTACATATCATTGAGTTTAACGCCTAGAAAAGTGCTATGGGCGCCTATGCTTATAGTATCGACAACGGGACAGAACCTAACGGAGCTTAATATTTTTGTTTCTCACTCGAGGGTGAATAAAATGGGTGGGAGTGTCAAAAAGGATTTATCAATCAATGACTTTGAGTCCTTCACAGCTTAACCGAATTAACTTTTATTTTTTGCAAATATTGTATTCGAAACGATTATAACCGCGAAACTCAACATATCTTAAATCAAGAATATTAATTTCCCCAAAGGGACAGGAATTATCAAATAAATTAAACTTCATTTTCCAAGATATTGAATATTCATCAATTTGACATCATTTTTATTAATTTAGTGTCATTTTTGTCAATTTGGAAACATTTTAAATAAAATGTCAAGTTGACGATATTTTGTTAATATATCGACAAGCATTACAGACAGACAGACAAACTAATAAATTACGTTTGACGAATTGTTTGATGCCAAAATACAAAACTATTGTGAAACAGTGTCTCGTGAATAAAACCTACCAGAATGATGCTAACACCGTTGTCACATAATATTGTACATGGAATGGAAACATATTGCGGTAGTTAGCACTGTTTTAATTTCATGTATTTTTTAAATTTATTTGAAAAACGTACAATATATCAAGAATGGTTCATGTTATTATCCCAAAGTTTATGTTATTCATTTTCTAATAAAAAATTAAATAAAAAATTATATTTTATGTAACAATATTAAAGGTTCTGATTTTTTATGATGTTTTTCAAAATTTCATTCGAAAGTTTGGAGCTGGTTTCCAAATATTCGATTGCGTATAAAATCAATAGACTTCCAGTATTCACTGATTTTAATAATCGAATTTTTTTGTTTGAAACGTTCCATCCGTTCGTTAGATATGGCATCCACTGACTCAAGGACACACACACTAATATACATGCACACACACTAATATGCATGCACATACTACATACATTAATATACATGCACACACACACGCTCGCGCGCACACACACACACACAGATATCACTTTAAAAACATTCGATTCGATTTCAGGGATGTTTGAAACAAGCTCTACCGTCGAAAACACAAAGCAGAATTCGAGTTTTCAACCTCGTCATAATACTTTCCCTATACATTATATCAGTGTTTTTCAAATTCATTTTGTCACGAAACCCTTTTGAAATTTAATTTGATGGTGGAACCCCAAAATAAGAAATATCCTCTGTTGTCCAAATTATGCATCAAAATTTTACACGTTTTTAAATTGAAGACAATTTACATGAAACTATCACGTCGCGGAATCCCAAGGGTTCCGAAAACTTTGAAAAGTCCACCTTGAAATACGGTGCATTATATTAGGCATGTTAGAAAAGTAATATTTAATGCTCCCCCAAACCGAAAATGTCAAGCAAATTTCCTTAAAATGTAACAAATTTTGCATTTTTAAAATGACAAATATTCCCTCCTTTCAAATAATCTTCAATTTTCGTCACTGATTGTTGTACAATATAAGTATTGAACAACATACGGATCCTACACATATATTTACTCCAAAATCTCGCATATAAACGTTTTATTCAAATAATAAATTATATATGTGGGTGGAACATTTCTTACACTCATTGCAAACAATCTGCGAGCAGTACAAAAAGGTCTTAAATACATGTATTTTCATAGTATTACTTTAAAACCAAAATGTGCATAAAGCATGATTTAGATAATGGGAATGTATCTAATCTGTCTTCGTGAACAATATCGCGGATTAAAAACAATCGTCTTTCTCTCCGCTTTTGCAGGAGTTGCAAAAATAGTGTACCAGAACTGGCGATAAAACGACGTTTGGCGTGTGATGTGAGAGAAGCTTTCTGAATTGGTATACCTTTGGGCTTATCGCGCCGAGCCCTGATTATATTTTAGTTTGAAGATTAAAGAAATGGGCCTTGCAAGGGTTTCCGGTTATTTCAAGTTTAGAACAGCGCAAGATCTCTTATATGAGATTTAGAGTTTCTGTGACCATAATCATGTAATGATTTAATTCAATTAAAGACGAAACATTTCACATTCTAAAAAGTCATTTAATAGACATCCTATTGACGTACAAATAGTTTTAAAAAAGCCAGAGCGGTTTCGGGCGTCAACACACCCTTCCTCAGTGGCGTCAAGTGAAATCATACTAACATGCTTAAATATCATCCACATCGGCAGACAAAATTTGCATATTACAAAATCATTATAACAAACATGATAAAGCTTCAACCTAAACCGTGAGCAAGAAAATTAAATTGAAGGAAATTATACTGCAAAATTAAAAAGGGTAAAATTCTATATCAAGTATGGCATGTATACATAAAATAATTTCAAAATTTAAAAGTTTTATCAGAGGTAGGATTTTAAAGGCGCGCATGGAATCGAGAACGAGTCGCCAAGCATAACTCAAAACCTGAACAGGATCAAAATTACAGATCTCAGCACGGTATAAATAAATAAACATGGATTCATACATTAAAATGGAGCGTAGATTGCTACAATTAATCAAAAAGAAAGTTTTTTCGAAAAGGAACTGAAAATTATCTTTGTCAACAAGTTGGGCAAGAGCAGTAGATTTTTTTTTATTTTTAACGTCCGGGCATGTTCAGCCAAACGTATGCATAACGTAGTCTTAGTGTTACCTATATAAAATTTAAAATCATTATTAGAAGAAAGAAGTGGTACCACATATACCCCAGCATGACTTTTAAAGTTTTCCCTATCCCTGAATGTATCAGTGCCAATACGATTAAACATAGGGATCACAGTCGAGTGACCAGGTCGAAATTTAAATTCGGTACAAAATTGGATAAGGGGATAAAAAATTTTTAACAAAATATTTTTAGAAATTTTTCTAAACTGCTAAATGGTGAGACGAAGAGTATGCAAAAGGAATATAAAATCAACTGTTGGCTGTAGAAGTAAAGTGAAATATGAAAAATAATTAGCAAAGGATTGTAGCTATGATAGTTGTACCTTTCGGAATTGATAATTTCATAAAAATTCAAAATTTAACCTATCTATCTAATCGCAATCTATTGGACACTTGCACCTGCTGGCAATGATAAACAACTTGAACTGTATCTTTTACATAGCAACGTACTACACTATGACTAAGACTTTCATACGCTCCCCCCCCCCCCTCTCAACAAGAAAATGTTAATTAGTAAATTGAAAGAATTTCTCCTGTTCCTTTGTATGGAAAAATTTCTGTGATGTCAATGATCGAAATCATTGGTTTATTCCCTTTTACTTGAAGAGCAAATGTCAATAGTTTACTTGCTATAAAAATAAATATGAGTGGCATCAAGAAATATATATATCTGTAACAGAAAGACCATCCATTGAAATTTGCTGCCATTTAATTTTGAATAATTTATTAATGCTGGTTTCTTTTATTCGAGCAAAAAATACCTAATAATAAAAATTGAAACATCTCCACAAATTTTACATCAAAATGGACCGAGTAGATTTCTATCGCTCTAATTAAACAGCGGAGAAAATTTAACTAATTAAATATCTTGTATTCTAATGATGCGATCTCCTTTAATAATGCTACATTATTTATACCTGGAAAGTTTTCAGCGAAGATGCCGGGGGGCGCGGTAGCCCATTGGTTAGCGCGCTGGAGTTGCACTCGGTAAGCCCGGGTTCGATTCCAGCCACTGCCAAAACTGCCGCCGTGTTCATGCGGAGTACGATCACGTTAAACATGTGGGTCCGAAAGTCCTCCCGAGAGGTTTGTGGTAGGGGAAGGAGGGTACGGTCCCTGTGGATGCCTCCCCCACTGGGTTCCGGTCTAAATTGGGTGGCACTTCCCGATCGTCCAAACAGTTACCTTACACCTTTCTGGTAGGTCGGACGGTCTGGGTTTCAACAACAACAACATCAACACACAGATGCCGGGTGGTCTGGGCTTTCGACACACAGATGCCTCCGGCCATTCAATTTGCTGCTCTTAGTCCCTGGACGAGCCGAATGGTCTGGGCTTTCGACACACAGATGCCTTGAGGTTGGTGGTAGGGGAAGGAGGGTACGGTCCCTGTGGATGCCTCCCCCACTGGGTTCCGGTCTAAATTGGGTGGCACTTCCCGACCGTCCAAACTGTTACCTTACACCTTTCTGGTAGGTCGGACGGTCTGGGTGTCAACAACACACAGATGCCTTGGGGCGCGGTAGCCCATTGGTTAGCGCGCTGGAGTTGCACTCGGTAAGACCGGGTTCGATTCCAGCCACTGCCAAAACTGCCGCCGTGTTCATGCGGAGTACGATCACGTTAAACATGTGGGTCCGAAAGTCCTTCCGAGAGGTTGGTGGTAGGGGAAGGAGGGTACGGTCCCCGTGGATGCCTCCCCCACTGGGTTCCGGTCTAAATTGGGTGGCACTTCCCGACCGTCCAAACAGTTACCTTGCACCTTTCTGGTAGGTCGGACGGTCTGGGTTTCAACAACAACAACACACAGATGCCTGTTACCTTACACCTTTCTGGTAGGTCACACGGTCTGGGTTTCAACAACAACAACAACACACAGATGCCTGGGGCGCGGTAGCCCATTGGTTAGCGCGCTGGAGTTGCACTCGGTAGGCCCGGGTTCGATTCCAGCCACTGCCAAAACTGCCGCCGTGTTCATGCAGAGTACGATCACGTTAAACATGTAGGTCCGAAAGTCCTTCCGAGAGGTTGGTGGTAGAGGAAGGAGGGTACGGTCCCTGTGGATGCCTCCTTCACTGGGTTCCGGTCTAAATTGGGTGGAACTTCCCGAGCGTCCAAACAGTTACCTTACACCTTTCTGGTAGTTTCCCGGCCGTCCAAATAGATGCTCAAGTCCTTGGTGACGAGTCGGACGGTCTGGGTCTTCAACACCTTTCTGGTAGGTCGGACGGTCTGGGTTTCAACAACAACAACAACAACCCCAGCCACACATCGACCATCCATTTTGTTGCTCTTAATCCTTGGACGAGTCGGATGGTCTGGGTTTTCGACACTCCTTCGACCCCGGCCACACAAGGGCCGGTGGTTAGCGCGCTGGAGTTTCACTCGGTAGGCCCGGGTTCAATTCCAGCCACTGCCAAAACTGCCGCCGTGTTCATGCGGAGTACGATCACGTTAAACATATGGGTCCGAAAGTCCTTCCGAGAGGTTGGTGGTAGGGGAAGGAGGGTACGGTCCCTGTGGATGCCTCCCCCCACTGGGTTCCGGTCTAAATTGGGTGGCATTTCCCGACCGTCCAAACAGTACACCTTTCTGGTAGGTCGGACGGTCTGGGTTTCAACAACAACAACCCCGGCCACACAGTAGCCCATTGGTTAGCGCGCTGGAGTTGCACTCGGTAGGTCCGGGTTCGATTCCAGCCACTGCCAAAATTGCCGCCCTGTTCATGCGGAGTACGATCACGTTAAACATGTGGGTCCGAAAGTCCTTCCGAGAGGTTGGTGGTAGGGGAAGGAGGGTACGGTCCCTGTGGATGCCTCCCCCACTGGGTTCCGGTCTAAATTGGGTGGCACTTCCAGACCGTCCAAACAGTTACCTTACACCTTTCTGGTAGGTCGGACGGTCTGGGTTTCAACAACAACAACAACCCCTGCCACACACTTAGCTACCATTAGCCTTAGGGTTGGTCGTATGGTCTGGGTCTTCATCAGTGTTTTTATCAGTTACTAGCAGCATACCCGTCCTTCGTACGGAGTATATAATATAAAAAAAATTATAATTCGCAATCATGTGCAAATTCTGTTAAAATATTAAATTTATTGCTCATAAAGAGAAGTTTAAGAATATCTGTTCTCACTATGCAAAATTATCTTCACGGGCAAATCTGAAGAATAAAATATCCTGGCCCCTTTTGTAAGCAAATTCACACACAAAAAAAGAATTGAATCAATATATGCAACCACGTACTACTTATATTGTCGCAGATTAGAAAATATGCCAGTGTGTTAGTAGAAGCTTAAACATATTGTAATATGAGTCTCAAAAATATTTACCAAAATAAAAAAGATGACGTAATAAATTGAAAGTATCAAAAATCCCCGTAATCTTAATACCAGAAGGTCGTAATTGATTCCAATATATTCCAATATATATCAAAATTTATGCCAATATACCTGTACTACTTATATTCTCATAGATTAGAAGATATAATGCATTTGTAGAAGATTACTTGTACAACGTACTATATATGAGTTTCAACAATTTTCTTCATAATGAAACAATGGCATAATAATTTGAAAATATCAATAATCCCTGAATCAACTGTCCCCAAAATATCAATAATAATGATGTTTAAACCTGAAGACCGTAATTGATATTATCCAGTCAAAAATGCAATGTCAATGAAATTTATTTTATATACATATTTTTATTAGATTTAATAAAAATCGTATGACACATAACATATTGGATCCGTTGCTAAGCGACATGATATCATCTGCTTCAAATAAATTGATGGAAATCATGTCGTCTGAATAATGTGATCTCCATGGAAGGTTTGGCGACATTTTCGTCAATTTAGCGATAACTTAAAAAATCGCCAAATTTATCGCCAAGTGGGACTGTAGAACTGATAGTCCCATTTTGCGACAAATTCACAATACTATCCCCTAACAAAACACAATTAATTTCATTTATTAAGCGCGATTTTATCAATTCCATGATATTTTTATGGATTTACAAATATTTTTATCAATTTAGTGATATTAAAAAAAAATAGTTAAATGCGTTACTAAGTAGATAGATGGACTGACTGACAAATGCTACAGAAACATCATTTCAGTACTCTATTCTAAAAAAATAAATTTAATTTCATTGATTTGGGTCATTTTTATCAATTTGGAGACATTTCCTCTAATTTGGTAAAGTTTACGAAAAGTTACCAAGTTATTTAGAGATATTCCGCTAAATTCGTAGCTCTAAATTTGCAGATCTGAAGAATAAAATATCCATATCCCGTTTGTATATATACTAAATGAAAACACTAAAATTGTATTAGAAGATACATACATCCGTTCTACTCTTTTTCTGCTTCAACAATCGACTAAATGAATTTATTGGGTAAACACAATATATGAGTTTATTAACTGAACACAATATATGAGCTTTGAAACCTCTTTGCTAAAATAAATAAAAGTGATGTACGCAGTCCGCAATATATATAATTAAAAGAACAATCAAACCGTTCATTTATTATGAGTTTATTAGCTAAACACAATATATGAGCTTGAAACCTCTTTGCTAAAATAAATAAAAGTGATGTACGCAGTCCGCAATATATATAATTAAAAGAACAATCACACCGTTCATTTATAAAATATATTTTTACATCCATTTATTTATTATACAAATAGAAAAAATAATAATAAATATCAACAACACATTTAATTTCATTCCGTTGCCGAGCAACAGGATATAAGATAGAATCTTCCTCATAAAATGCGAAATTATATAGCCATTTGGATCTCTTTATACTTTACATCGTTAAGCTTGTGAAAGATGAACCATGGAGGTAGATTTTTCCATTTAAATTCATGTTTCAAACAATTCATGTTTTCCTATAGTGACTAATTAATGCAAAAATCCTGCACCAAACTCGGAAATAAAGTTTTATTTCATTTTGGCGTTTTAAACAAACGATTTTCATCCTTTCCGTTTGGATAAACCACGGAGTTGGAGAGTAGATCTCCTAAGAAAAAGTTCCGTTTTTCATTAATATCTCGACAACCCCTGGTCTTAGAAACTCGAAACATGGACAAAATTTATGGGGGGCTATTTCAAAGCTATCCACAAAATTTCATTAAATTCGGTTCAGCTGTTTTCCCGTGACGATGAGACAAACGAAAATTTCGTTTTTTACCAATATCTCGAGAACCACTGGTCGTAGAAACTCAAAATATGGACTAAATTTTAAGTGGGGCTATTTCTAGGCTACCCACAAAATTTCATCAAATTCGGTTCAGCCGTTCTCCCGTGATGATGGGACAAACAGACAGACAGACAGACAGATTTTCAATTTTATTTATATAGATTACTAGCAGCATACCCGTTCTTCGTACGGAATATATAATATAAAGGAACTTATAATTCGCAATCATGTGCAAATTCCGTTAAAATATTAAATTTATTGCTCCTAAAGAGAAGTTTAAGAATATCTGTTCTCACTATGCAAAATTATATTCACGGGCAGATCTGAAGAATAAAACATCCTGGCCCCTTTGGCAAGCAAATTTACAAAAAAAAGGAATTGAATCAATATATGTAACCTCGTACTACTTATATTGTCGCAGATTAGAAAATATGCCAGTGTGTTGGTAGAAGATTACCTGTATTACGATATGAGTCTCAAAAATATTTGCCAAAATAAAAGAGATGACGTAATAAATTAAAAATATCACTAATCCCCGTAATCTTTATACCAGAAGGCCGTAATTGATTCCAATATATGCCAATATATATCAAAATATATGCCAATATACCTGTACTACTTATATTTTCGTAGATTAGAAGATATATCCGTGCATTTGTAGATTACTCGTACAGCGTACTATATATGAGTTTCATCAATTTTCGTCATAAATAAACAATGGCATAATAACTTGACAATATCAATAATCCCTGAATCAACAGTCCCTGAAAATATCAATGATAATAATGTTTAAACCTGAAGACCGTAATTGATATTATCCAGTCAAAAATGCAATGTCAATGAAATTTATCTTATAAACATATCTTTATTATTCAAATCGGTAAAGATTTAATAAAAATCGTATAGCACATAACGTATTGGATCCGTTGCTAAGCGACATGAAATCAGTTGCTTAAAATAAATTGATGGAAATCATATCGTCTGAATAATGCTATCTCCATGGAAGGTTTGGCGACATTTTTGTCAATTTAGCGATAAATTAAAAAATCGCCAAATTTATCGCCAAGTGGGACTGTGGAACTGATAATCCCATTTTACGACAAATTGACGGAACATCATCACAATACTATCCCCTAACAAAACATAATTAATTTCATTTATTAAGCGCAATTTTATCAATTCCATGATATTTTTATGGATTTACAAATATTTTTATCAATTTGGTGATATTAAAAAAATTCGTTAAATGTGTTACTAAGTAGGATGGATGAACTGACCGACAAATGCTACCGAAACACCATTTCAATACTCTATTCTAAAAAAACAAATCATTGATTTGCGTCATTTTTATAAATTTGGAAACATTTCCGCTAATTTGGTAAAGTTTAAGAAAAGTTACCAAGTTATTTAGAGATATTCCGCTAAACTCGAAGCTCTAAATTTGCAGATCTGAAGAATAAAATATCCTAATCCCGTTTGTATATACTAAATGAAAACACTAAAATTGTATTATAAGATACAGCCGTTCTACTCTTTTTCTGCTTCAACAATCGGCTAAATGAATTTATTGGGTAAACACAATATATGAGTTTATTAGCTAAACACAATATATGAGTTTATTAGCTAAACACAATATATGAGCTGGAAACCTCTTTGCTAAAATAAATGAAAGTGATGTACGCAGTCCGCAATTTATATAATTAAAAGAACAACCAAACCTTTCATTTAAAAAATATATTTTTTCATCCATTTATTTATTATTCAAATAGAAAAAATAATAATAAATATTAACAACACATTTAATTTCATTCCGTTGCCGAGCAACATGATATAAGATAGAATCTTCCTCATAAAATGCGAAATTAAATAGCCATTTTGATTTCTTTATACTTTTCATCGTTGAGTAATAGCTTGTGAAAGATAACCATGGAGGTAGATTTTTCCATTTAAATTCATGTTTCAAACAATTCGTGTTTTCCGATAGTGACTATTTAATGCAAAAATCCTGCACCAAACTCGGAAATACAGTTTTATTTCCTTTCGACGTTTTAAACAAACGATTTTGATCCTTTCCGTTTGAATAAACCACGGAGTTGGAGAGTATAACTCATAGGAAAAAGTTCCGTTTTTCATTAATATCTCAACAACTCCTGGTCTTAGAAACTCGAAACTTGGACAAAATTTATGGGGGGCTATTTCAAGGCTATCCACAAAATTTCATTAAATTCGGTTCAGCCCCTTTTCTGTGATGATGAGACAAACGAAAATTTCGTTTTTTACTAATATCTCGAGAACCACTGGTTGTAGAAACTCCAAACATGGACTAAATTTTAAGTGGGGCTATTTCTAGGCTACCCACAAAATTTCATCAAATTCGGTTCAGCCGTTCTCCCGTGATGATGGGACAAACAGACAGACAGACAGATTTTCAATTTTATTTATATAGATTACTAGCAGCATACCCGTTCTTCGTACGGAATATATAATATAAAGGAACTTATAATTCGCAATCATGTGCAAATTCCGTTAAAATATTAAATTTATTGCTCCTAAAGAGAAGTTTAAGAATATCTGTTCTCACTATGCAAAATTATATTCACGGGCAGATCTGAAGAATAAAACATCCTGGCCCCTTTGGCAAGCAAATTTACAAAAAAAAGGAATTGAATCAATATATGTAACCTCGTACTACTTATATTGTCGCAGATTAGAAAATATGCCAGTGTGTTGGTAGAAGATTACCTGTATTACAATATGAGTCTCAAAAATATTTGCCAAAATAAAAGAGATGACGTAATAAATTAAAAATATCACTAATCCCCGTAATCTTTATACCAGAAGGCCGTAATTGATTCCAATATATGCCAATATATATCCAAATATATGCCAATATACCTGTACTACTTATATTTTCGTAGATTAGAAGATATATCCGTGCATTTGTAGATTACTCATACAGCGTACTATATATGAGTTTCATCAATTTTCGTCATAAATAAACAATGGCATAATAACTTGACAATATCAATAATCCCTGAATCAACAGTCCCTGAAAATATCAATGATAATAATGTTTAAACCTGAAGACCGTAATTGATATTATCCAGTCAAAAATGCAATGTCAATGAAATTTATCTTATAAACATATCTTTATTATTCAAATCGGTAAAGATTTAATAAAAATCGTATAGCACATAACGTATTGGATCCGTTGCTAAGCGACATGAAATCAGTTGCTTAAAATAAATTGATGGAAATCATATCGTCTGAATAATGCTATCTCCATGGAAGGTTTGGCGACATTTTTGTCAATTTAGCGATAACTTAAAAAATCGCCAAATTTATCGCCAAGTGGGACTGTGGAATTGATAATCCCATTTTACGACAAATTGACGGAACATCATCACAATACTATCCCCTAACAAAACATAATTAATTTCATTTATTAAGCGCAATTTTATCAATTCCATGATATTTTTATGGATTTACAAATATTTTTATCAATTTGGTGATATTAAAAAAATTCGTTAAATGTGTTACTAAGTAGGATGGATGAACTGACCGACAAATGCTACCGAAACACCATTTCAATACTCTATTCTAAAAAAACAAATCATTGATTTGCGTCATTTTTATAAATTTGGAAACATTTCCGCTAATTTGGTAAAGTTTAAGAAAAGTTACTAAGTTATTTAGAGATATTCCGCTAAACTCGAAGCTCTAAATTTGCAGATCTGAAGAATAAAATATCCTAATCCCGTTTGTATATACTAAATGAAAACACTAAAATTGTATTATAAGATACAGCCGTTCTACTCTTTTTCTGCTTCAACAATCGGCTAAATGAATTTATTGGGTAAACACAATATATGAGTTTATTAGCTAAACACAATATATGAGTTTATTAGCTAAACACAATATATGAGCTGGAAACCTCTTTGCTAAAATAAATGAAAGTGATGTACGCAGTCCGCAATTTATATAATTAAAAGAACAACCAAACCTTTCATTTAAAAAATATATTTTTTCATCCATTTATTTATTATTCAAATACAAAAAATAATAATAAATATTAACAACACATTTAATTTCATTCCGTTGCCGAGCAACATGATATAAGATAGAATCTTCCTCATAAAATGCGAAATTAAATAGCCATTTTGATTTCTTTATACTTTTCATCGTTGAGTAATAGCTTGTGAAAGATAACCATGGAGGTAGATTTTTCCATTTAAATTCATGTTTCAAACAATTCGTGTTTTCCGATAGTGACTATTTAATGCAAAAATCCTGCACCAAACTCGGAAATAAAGTTTTATTTCCTTTCGATGTTTTAAACAAACGATTTTGATCCTTTCCGTTTGAATAAACCACGGAGTTGGAGAGTATAACTCATAGGAAAAAGTTCCGTTTTTCATTAATATCTCAACAACCCCTGGTCTTAGAAACTCGAAACTTGGACAAAATTTATGGGGGGCTATTTCAAGGCTATCCACAAAATTTCATTAAATTCGGTTCAGCCGTTTTTCTGTGATGATGAGACAAACGAAAATTTCGTTTTTTACTAATATCTCGAGAACCACTGGTTGTAGAAACTCCAAACATGGACTAAATTTTAAGTGGGGCTATTTCTAGGCTACCCACCAAATTTCATCAAATTCGGTTCAGCCGTTCTCCCGTGATGATGGTACAGACAGACAGACAGACAGATTTTCAATTTTATTTATATACATTGTGTTGTGTATCACTCTGCTGTTTATTTACATAAATTAATTTACACCTCTAAATATGTTTGTGTAGATAATACAAATTAAACTTTTAAAACAATTTTAGTTGTTTTTCTGTTGTTGTTATTTCCTTATGTTCCAGTTAAATTTTAATTTTAACGTTCTTTAGTTCATATAAATTATTTCCTGAATTCTGTAACTGTAATTTTCTTATTCTAATAGAAACGAGGCTTTTGAAAACTACGAAGGATGGGGTAAGTTTGCATGTGTGTGTGTGTGATTTTGTCTTGTCTTTACCATTTTTCTGCTGTTATAAATAATTTTACATTTCTATACATAATGGATTTTGTATAAGTTGAAACTTTGACATTCTGATTTCGATTGTTGACAATAATAATAAAATCCTACGTGTCCTGTGAAGTTTTTTTAATAAAGGCATTTTGAAGAAATACTGTGAATTACTCAATACCTTGTGTATAAAGTATTATGTATAAAGTTGTAGAGATGAATAAAAAGCAAATCAGTTTTACAATTTTTAATTATGTTATGCTGCAATATTTAAATTCAATTATTATTATTTTCTTGTTGTTGTTATTATTCTTGAAAGCATTTAAGGCACAATAAGAAATCATAATTCAAACAGTTTATTAATTTCCTAGTTTCTGACGAAATCTATTGGAAACTTGTTGTTGTTGTTGTCATATAGGGGAGACCGGGGTAAGATGACGAGTTGGGCAAGATGACGAATCACAGTTTTAACGACTTTATTCTTAGGTGGCAGCACTTGACGAGCATAGGTACAATCCCCTGTATCAGAGCAACTAATCGCATGCGGAAGGCCCCATTCTTGCTACACGTACAATTTATATTCTTAGTCAAACTTTATTAAGGGCCGTGAAACTATTTTCGACTTGCACTAAACAAGCTTGAGCTACTTAAAGGTAAGTCATAAAATTCTGATATAATTTATGGTTACACTTTATAGTATTAAATACTCAGCTATCATAATTTTAATCTGATGCATAGTTTACTGTACACTAGCCATGTTGTTTCTTTTAGTCATTCGAGGCAACATGACGAAGTCCGCCATCTTCCACAAATGAAAGCACGCCTATTTCTTTAGGTGCTAATGATAGCGACACTGAAAGTGTAGCTAATCCCAACTGCGAACAAATTCCGGGATCAAAATTCTCCCCTCTTCCATCAATATTTAACTTTAAACCCTTACCACAAGTTAAAAGATCAACAAAAAAGAGAAGAAAAATGTCAACCAGTGTTTTAACAAGTTCACTAATAAGAAATTTGTTGGTTGAGAAACAAAATTCAAAGGATGAAATGGAAAAAAAACAGAGAAATAAGAAGAAAATTGCTAAACAATTGCGTTTCGAGGTAAGCGCAGATCAAAAGAGCTAGGATATTAACTGCCCTGTGATGAACTTTATATTGATCCACCCGACGAAGACTGGATCCTGTGCCGTAGCTTGGTGGCATGAAAACTGTACTGGATACGAAGGAAGGAAATTCATCTGCGACTTTTGTAAATAACGTAATTCATTAATGATTGTACACCTTTAAACTCTATTAGTGTTTTGCACGTTCTTTAAATACCTCAAAAGTCTTGTTAGGTCAAAATTTGCGAATTGTCATCTTGCCCCGTATTGAAAGACAACTTGCCCCAGCACTGTGGCAAGATGATTTTTTTTTTTTTGACAATATGTTAAAACATGTTTTTGTATGGTTTAATTTGGGACATTATCCGATATAATTTTTTTTTATTAATAATGGAACGTATGAATAATTAATTTATTTATGTTGCAAAAAATATGCATTATAAATTTTACGAATTAAAAAAAAATTAAATTCGTTAACATCGTCGGCTTACCCCGGTCTCCCCTATTTCTTAAGAACATTTAAGGCACAATAGGAAATCAGAATCCAAATAGATTACTAATTTCCTAGTTTCTGACGCAATCTATTGGAAACTTGCACCTGCTGGCAATTATAAACAACTTGCACCTGCTGGCAATGATAAACAACTTGAATCTTTTACATAGCAACGTACTGCACTATGACTAAGACTTTCATAACTCACAGCATATCATATCCGCCCACAAAGGAAATACGGTTTGCATTTAAAATCTCCAGCACTGACGTAGACTTTTCATTTTGGCTGGGGGGGCAAGAGCAAGTAGACCCCCCCCCGCCAGTAATTTCATTTTTAACACTTTACAGCAAAGTTGAAAAGTGTTTATGACTTTGTTCATTCTGTCTGTCTGTCCGTTAGCACGATAACTGCCGTAAAAATGACTTAATCAAAATGAAATTTTAGTATGTTGTTCAGACGGTCTGTAGAACCTACGGGAATATAAATGAATAATATCACCCAATTAGTTTTGGATTGAACCCGGGTCGAAAAAATGAAATACATTGAGCCCTATGGGACCTAATTTTTCAAACATTTTTTAAGCGGATTTAAAATTCACAAATTGCTTCGAAAATTTTAGGTAATATTCAAATTGTTCCATAAAATATATAAAAAAAAATTCAGCGAAATATATTCAGTAGTTTTTTAAATAAAAATTAAAATAATAATTACACATCTTATATGAAACGATCACGTGACCATGATATGAAACGATCACATGACCCACTTCAAAATGATATATGGCATCCATCTTGTTTCAAAATCGTGATTTTTTAAAGTTATTTTTAATTCATATTCAGTGTTGTATCCGTCCTAAAACTACTTTATTTTTGCTTAAATTCTGTGCATCTACATACTGAAACAACGCAATGACAATATATTTGAGTTTAAATGCTCATCTAAATTTGATTATTTCTACAACTAAGCCTATTTTTCACCTATGTAAAATGTAAACAGCAAAATATGTAGAATGAGTTGTATTAGAATTACTGTATTTCTTTAACACAAAATAATTCAGTCCATGGAGTCTGCATGGCTGATATGAATGAAATATTAATTGATTTTATAAACAGAAGGACGATTTTTTTCGATGAAGTTTTAAGCATAAAGTTTATGAATTGCAGCTCTATGGTCTTAATTTTTAAATAAAATAAATTATTATAGTATTGTGATGAATGAAATGGAGAAAGTTATGAATGAAATCCTGCTTTTATAGAGAGATCCAGGCGTGTTATTTTTTTTATGACGTCATTTGAATTTATTTCAGTTGTTTTCGATGAAGTTTTCAAATATAATAAATTATCGTAGTATTATGATAGTTTTAAAAATATTACCGTGGAATGTATTGCATTTTAGAGATATTTAAACCAGGTAATTTATATTTCAATGCCGTCATTTGAATGAAGTTCATTTTTTTCAATGAAGGTTTAAGTTTCCAAATATAATAAATCAATGTATAGTATTGTGATAAGTTTTAAAATATTACCGAGGAATGTATTGCATTTTCGACTTTTTTAAATAAAATTGCATTGAAGTTGGAAAGTGTTTCATAATCAATGCTTTAAGCATGATTGATCTTTCTTGTTAATCTTCTAAGCATGCTAAAAGATCTTTCCGATGAGCACGATGTCACTGGTATCGTTAATATTAATGAAATCATTTTTAACACTTTACAACGAAGTTGAAAAGTGTTTATGACTTTGCATATTCCGTCTGTCTCTCTGTCAGTCAGTCTGTCTGTCTGTCCGTTAGCACGATAACTGCCGTAAAAATGACTTAATCAAAATGAAATTTTACTATGTTGTTCAGACAGTCTGTAGGACCTATGGGAATATAAATGAATAATATCACCCAATTAGTTTTGGATTGAACTCGGGTTGAAAAAATGAAATACCTTGAGCCCTATGGGACATAATTTTTCAAACATTTTTGAAGCGGATTTAAAATTCACAAATTGCTTCGAAAATTTTAGGTAATATGCAAATTGTTCCATAAAATATATAAAAAAAAATTCAGCGAAATATATTCAGTAGTTTTTTAAATAAAAATTAAAATAATAATTACACCTCTTATATGAAGCGATCACGTGACCATGATATGAAACGATCACGTGACCCACTTCAAAATGATATATGGCATCCATCTTGTCTCAAAATCATGATTTTTAAAGTTCTTTTTAATTCGTATTGAGTGTTGCATCCGTCCTAAAACTACTTTATTTTTGCTTAAATTCTATGCATCTACATACTGAAACAACGCAATTACAATATATTTCAGTTTAAATGCTCATCCAAATTTGATTATTTCTACAACGAAGCCTATTTTTCACCTATGTAAAATGTAAACAGCAAAATATGTAGAATGAGTTGCATTAGAATTGCTGTATTTCTTTAACACAAAATCATTTAGTTTATGGAGTCTGCATAGATGATATGAAGGAAATATTCACTGATTTTAAAAAGAGAAGGACGATTTTTTTCGATGAAGTTTTACGCATAGAGTTTAATTACTTGTAGCTCCATGGTCTTAATTTTTAAATAAAATAAATTATTGTAGTATTGTGATGAATGACATAAATGGGAAATTATTTATGAATGAAATGTTGCTTTTATAGAGAGAGCCAGGCGTGTTATTTTTTCTATGACGTCATTTGAATGGATTTCAGTTGTTTTCGATGAAGTTTTCAAATATAATAAATTATCGTAGTATTACGATAATTCTAAATGCAGCAAATCTAATGGCAGCAAATTTCCCCCTCGCCCCCCTAACTCTACGCCTATATTCGCCAGGAAATGCAAAACTATACAATGTTGCTAGAAAAGCCCTTAAACACCCCAATAAGTTTGAAAGGAAACGTCGATAAGTGTACACGTTAAATCTACCTATAGTAAAGTGACCATTCCTGATCAACTAAAAGTGGTTACGGCGCCCTCTAGTGGATTATTTGAAAATTTAAAATGTTGAACTCGGCAACAAAGTGAGATAGACGAAAAAACCAATTACGAAGTTGTAGAGCATTGTCTAATACTCTTATGAATAGGAATCGAAAATAAAACAGATACAAAAGGCATTTATTTGTGTCCCATGGAGCTAGAAAGAAAGAGATGAAATTCCTATGGATAAAATACTTGAAAATACCATTATACTTTGGGAATTATATCCAGGTGTCGCTAGTTTTCGTAAAGTAGTTGCTATTGTTAGTTGACTGAACGGAACAGCGTAGTATTTAGTATATGTATTTTTTATTATTTTTAAATTAAGGTTTCTCTACTTATGAGTACAATTAACCAGTATTTTTTCATAGTTGTAGGATAAAGTACAGAATATATGGAGATAAAAATAAATCGAGAAGTAAAATACGTTTGAATACGTAGGAATATTTTCTATTGTTTCAGTCCTATTTTATATTGCGCCAATAATTTATTTTTACAAAATTGACAATTCAAATAAATATTTTAGGCATTTCGTCACAGAAATGCATATAATGCAGGATGACTTATCTCAGCGCCACATGAATCAGTGTCTTAAACGATATTGGAGTTTTCGTAATATGAAGTTTTAACTCCTTACTTTTACCTTCATGAGCTTCCCTATTCAGGAATGTTAAAATAAACGGCACTTATATGCACAATAATCTAATGTGCAGCCTGTTAGAAATACCCTCCATCCGCAACAATGTACATTTGAATTCGAAAAAGAATATTGCCTGGTACTTTGACAAGCATTGCAGGCGTCATCGTGTTACAGTCCCTGATGATACGACATTTTGGCATGTATTTATTGCGCTCCATATACGCGTTTAATACGTCTGTTATGCCCATTTCTACTCAATAGGCAATCCTACAGTTTTGTAATTGATATTTTTCTTTCATCTCGCTTTATTGCCGAGTTCGTTATCCTAACTTTTTAAACTTATTCAATATTAAGCATTTGTCTGCAATGTAGAATCATATCCATCTTAATCATAATACGTAGGAAATAGCAATAAAACCATTCAAGAATAAAGATGCGACATTCAAAGTTGTTGTTGAGACCTAGACCGTCCGATCTACCAGAAAGGTGTAAGGTAACTGTTTGGATGGACGGGAAGGCGACATTCAAAGTGTCAGAGTCTGCATTGAAACAGTGCGAGTAATCCCAATGACTTTATAAAGTCCACCTGTATACACGTTAGATCTATAGTAAAGTGACCATGCCTGATTAAGTGAAACTGATTGCAGTGTCCCCTATTGGAGATTTACGAGGATAACAAAACTCGACAACAGAGCGAGATAGACGAACAAAGTCAATTGCAAAGTTGTAGAGCAATGTCTGATGAATCGGAATAGACAATAAAACTGTTGCAAAATACATTTATTTTACGTCAGAGGTTTATTAACGAATAGATGTCCTATTTAGGAATGTTATAGCAAACAACAATTACTTGCACAGGAATCTCACGTACAGCCTGTTCAGAAGGCCCTCCGTTGCAGCAACAATGTACATTTGAATTCGAGAAAGAATATTGCCTCGTACTTTAACAAGCATTGCAGATATTACCATGTTGCAATCTCTATAAGGATACGCATTTTTGACGGGTATTTAGTACCTTCCATATATACACCTCAGTGGCGAACTCTGGTATAGTAAGTAGATCTTGCGGGAATACATATTACATCTCGTCCCTCGTATTATCACGGGCACCACAGTACTCAAGGGATTTAATGGTAATTATATAGCAATAACTCATAATGTTTCTGTTATTGTGTTATATGTTGTTACTAGGAAAATGTTTTTGTTTAGAAATTTGATATGGCGGTGCCATACCAAATCCTATTGTAGCATTCACAACTGTACACGTTCGATTTCTACTCATTAAATAATCTTCTACAACTTTGTAGTTAACATTTCTCTTTTATCACTTTTTATTATCGAGTTCATGTTCCTAACTTCTTTAGTTCTTCGCAGGGGGCGCAGACATCACTTTTACTCGATCGGGCAAGGTCATTTTACTATAGATAAACCTAACGTGTATATTTATGGACTTTTTCTTTCAAAGTTACTGGGATGCTTAAGAAGTTTTCTAGGACCCCTCTATAAAAAAACTGAAGAAGGAAATAATGCATCATGCGTTTTCTTCACTAATATTTAAATTCTTAAGAAATAAATAATTATTTTTTAGAATATAGAGTCTAAGAATGCATTTAATACAAAATCCCGTATTGAGTCCCTTTGAATTAATGCAAGCTCCTGACGATTAATTTATGTTCGTGCCGTTATTCATATTCAAGTATTCTTTTCTTTTTACCCTTAATCTTGCTTTTGTGGAATTTATTTAGAAATGTGAAATATTGATTTGACCCCAAGTTAATCGCGCTTGAGTAAAACTTGTTCCGAAACAGAAGTACTTTTTTTTGTTTTGAACTAAACTCCGAGTTCGTTGCCCCTATTATTCTTAAAGCTTTCTCTGTTGTTTGTCATAATACACATAGGAGCAAAACAAAGGAATTGTTAATGAATGTAACGACAATGTCAGAGCAAGTAGTAAAGTTTCTGCTTACACAAATCAAACCGCTAAGTCTTAAGTAGAATGAATCTACTATGGAAGGTTGTTGTCATATTTCAAACGGTTGACCGCTGTAATTGTCTACTAATAGAAGTGTTGCAGTGCCTCATTACCAAAAAGGTTCGCGGGCCTAAAGTGTATATTCGATCTGGCCGCCCCATTTTAGTAGGCTCCAAAATCTACTACATTAAAGCATTCTTACAATAAATCACATTTTTTTACTTTCCTTATATACATAATGTATAAGGAAAGTATTGTGACGGGGTCGACAGTTCGAATTCGAGTTTTCGACCGGAGAGCACGTTTCAAGCATCCCTGATCACGGATCAAACATTTTTGAAGTGATGTCTGTGTGTGTGTGTGTGTGTGTGTGAAAGTATGTGTGTGTGTGTGTATCAGTGAGTCTGTGGAGACGATAATTGACGAACGAATAGACCAATTTGAATGAAATTTGGTACAAAAATCACAATCCGTAAACACTGGAAGCCTATTGTTTTTATACGTAATCGAATGTTCAGAACTCCCCTAAATTTTCGAGTGAAATTTTGAAAAAATCGTCAAAAAATCAAAACCGCTAATAAAGTTACGCAAATAGTTATTTCTTATGTAATTTTTCATTCGAAAACGATTGAAATAAATTTTAGAACGCTAACATGAACCGTTCTCGAGATATTGCATATTTTTCAAAAAAATTATCAAAAAGTTATATAAAATAAAAAAATATATATTTCCTATTGAAAAACATGTTCACTTTTCATATGTAATACCATGCGATAAATTGGGTGACATCATTCTTGTGGATCTAGCTCGTTCCATTCATGAAAAAAGATACGTTGAGTAATACTTTTGTATTTGAACGCAATAGTCATTTATCTGCTGTAAGAATAACTTATTTCTCCGTCCATAACGCTTGGCGAGATTTTGGCGACAAATTTGGCGGAATGCCGCCTACTTGGCGACATTTTTAATTGCTGCCAAATTAACAAAAATCTCGCCAAATTGATAAAAATGACGCTAAATCACTGAAAATGACGACTAATTGAAGAAAATTCAATATCTTGGAAAGAATATAAGTATCTACTATAAGAGTAACATTTTTTAACTGTAAAAGTAGTAAATTCATTGCATTATATAAGGAAAGTCATGTGTTGCTCGCATCAGATTTTTTTTAACTGTAAAAGTTGTAAATTCATTGTATTATATAAGGAAAGTCATGTGTTGTCCACATCAGATTTTTAAATATGTAAAAACATTATAACAGAAACATTCAAAATGTTTTTAATATCATAAAGATGATACTAAATTCAAAAGGATATTATAGTACTTCTGGTGTACCACAGCTATCTATTTTAGAACCTTTTGTTTTTGGTTTATTTATAAATGATCTGGCTAATATCTTTGATTCTTATTTACCTTTTGCCGATCTTAAAATTTGTAAGTGCATCTCAACATATCATGGTAGTGTTATTGTAGTCTGAACTTTTTAACACTTTACAACATAGTTGAAAAGTGTTTATGACTTTGTTCATTCATTCTGTCTGTCTGTCTGTCCATTCGCACGATAACTGCAGCAAAAATGACTTTATCAAAATTAAGTTTTAGTATGGTTTTGAGACGGTCTGTGGGACATATGGGAATGTAAATGAATAATATCACCCAATTAGTTTTGGATTGAACCCGGATTAAAACAATGAAATACACTACTCATAACTGAAATCACAACACCATGAAGAAATTGATGAAATTGATGTATCTTTAGGAAATTTACAGAATATAATTGTAACATGGAGATGTGCAAATGATCAAAAAGTCATACCTGGAAAATGAAAGCATGGAACTTTATTGACATTAGATCAATATGGAATTGGCCCACCATGAGCGGCTATGCAGAATTGAATACGACGAGGCATCCCATCAATGAGATTGTCAATGGTGTGCTAAGGGATGGCATTCCACACAGACCCATGACGTTCTAGATATGCTCAATTTACGATAAATCCGGAGAATATGCTGGCCAAGACAGGATATCAAAACCTTGTAGACTATTCATAGTTATCCGCGCAGTATGGGGGCAGCAGTCCAGGCCTGGTTGATAGACATGACTGTACCACAGGTCTCACAATGTCAGAGACGTATCGTTATGCCGTGATACTGCCAGAAACGTGGACCAAAGGAGTTCGTCCACCAAATGTTATACTACCTCAAACCTCACTTAGGGGACTGTGTGGCGACTGATAGATAAAGCTTCCTGGTGGCGTTGTTGAAAGCACCGCCATACGCCAGTACGGTCATCTGGCATGCCAAAACAGAATCGTGATTCATCCATGAACAGAATGTTTCGCTATTCTGTCGACCAATTGCTTCTCATTTGACACCACTGGAGGCGACGTAACCAGTGAAGACGTTGAAACGGTAGGTGTCGAAAAGGTTGTCTACCTCGGAGTCCTGCGTCATGCAAACGGTTTCGAATTGATTGCGTCTAAACCACGTTACCTGTAGTGTGGGATAAATGGCATTGCAACACGGTTCCTGTGGTAAACGACTCCCGCGCAATGCTTCTCAGACGCATACCACCTTCACGTGGTGTGATACACCTGGAAGCTCCACTAACTGATTTTCGTGTTGTTTCGTTGTCTCTCATGAACCGTAACCCACACCGTTGAAGTGTGCTCACATCACGACTCAATAGTTCAGCGAGCCTTCATAGGCTAATTCCACCCTCACTTAAAACAAGGATTTGTGGCCGTTCCGTTGACGACAACTGAACGTATGCGGTATGTCGACATACTCTTGGCATATTGAGATGATTTTTACAACCTGAAACCAATGACACTACAATTTAGCTGTGATATCGCTCCTCCTTGCCCGGACGCTTATATGCTGCTCGGCAATTTGGTACGTCACTATGCGTAACGAAACTGTGAACATTTACATATCTCGTCTTGCTGTTTCCATTGCCTGACTTACATAAAGCTACACCTGCAACTTTATGGTATTGCGATTTCAGTTGTGAGCATTATACATTGAACCCTATGACCTGATTTTTCAAGCATTTTTTAAGCAAATTTAGAATTCACAAATTGCTTCGAAAATTTTAGGAAATATTCAAATTAACCCATAAAATATTTAACAAAAATTTCAGCAAAATATGTTCGATAGTATTTTATAAATTAAAATAATAATTGCACCCATATTAAGAGATCCCTTGACCCACTTCAAAATAAAATATGACATCCATCTTGTTGAAGACCCAGACCGTCCGATTCGTCCTAAGACTTGAGCAGCTGTTTGGACGGCCGGGGCATCCATCTTGTGTCAAAATTGTAATTTTTAAAGTTCTTTTGAATTTGTATTTAGTGTTGCATACATCCTAAAACCGCTTTATTTCCTTTTTCTGTGCATCTATATACTGCGCCAACGCAATTACAATATTTTTTAGTTTAAATGATCATCAAACTTTGATTATTTCTACAACGAAATCTAATTTTAACATATGGAGAATGTAAACACATCAGACTGTAAGATGAGTTGTTGAATTGCTAAATTTCTTTTACGCAAAATTATTTAGCTCTGGAGTCTGTAATACAGTTGATATGAATGAAATATTCATTGATTTTACATAGAGAAGCAGACGATTCTATAGTATTGCCTTTTTCGATGAAGTTTTAAGCATGGAATTAGAAAGTACTTTTACCACCATGATTTTAAGTAAAATAAATTATTGCAGCATTGAGATAATTTCAAAAATATCGCCTCTGAATGAAAGGAATGGAAAAAAGTTTATGGATGAAATAAATATTCACTGCTTTTATATAGCGAGCCATATGATTTATATTTCGATGACGTTATTTGAATAAACTTCATTTGTTTTTGATGAAGTTTTCAAATATAATAAATTATTGTAGTATTGTGATAGTTTTAAAAATATCACCGCTGAATGTATCGCATTTTAGAGATGTTTAAATAAAATTGCCTTGCAGTTGGAAAGTGTTTCATAATCAATGTTGTATGCATGATTGATCTTTCTTGTTAAATTATGCGACTGGTGTACAAAATATCAACTATTCATAAGTGTTTTATCGTATAACTTTTACAAAAATATCTAATCCTATTGTATGTGATTATAGTTAACAAGTTAACTAGTAAAAACTAGTTAACCAAATTTCACAAAATTTGGTAAATAAGTGACTTGTGATTTCTTGATCGCCCCAAAATCTAACATAAATAACTACATATGCACCAATGCATCAATTGCATACTTGTTTTATGCGTAATTTTTGATGGCAAAAATAATAAAATCAACCCTATTTCTCTAAGATAAACTATTCTCGAGATATTGAAGTTTTTGATTTTGAGAAATTTAAGACGTTTTTCACTGTAGTTAAAAAGCTATTTAATGAAATTTCCTAAAATTTAGTAGTCAAGTCCTTTGAGGTTTATCTTGAAGCTGATTAAATGTTTATATGATTCGGAAAAATATAACTAACCCGTTTTTCATGAAATGACCCGCAAGCAAGGATCGTGAAAATCTGAAATAAATGAGTAAAATTGCTGAAATTTATTATTTAATTTCTTGTTCTTCGTGTAATTTTTTTTTTTTTTACAAAGCGAATAAGACTGACCCCGTGACTCTAGAATAAACCGTTTTCGAGATATTTTAGTTTTTTGGAATTTTGAAGAGCTGAAGACTGTAAAGTGCATTCATTTGCCAAATGAAACGAAAATGCATTAAAAATTCGAATTGGATATAATATTAGGAAAGCATCCATGTTATTTTCTTCAGTTAAATTCAATTTAATACATCAGGAAGTTAACAAGAAAGATCAATCATGCATAAAGCATTGATTATGAAACACTTTCCAACTTCAATGCAATTTTATTTAGACAAGTCTAAAATGCAATACATTCCTCTGTAATATTTTAAAAATTATCGTAATACTACATTAATTTATTATATTTGAAAACTAAAAACTTCATCGAAAAAAATGAACTTCATTCAAATGACGGCATTGAAATATAAATTGCGTGGTTTAAACATTTCTAAAATGCGATACATTCTTCTGTAATATTTTTAAAATTATCACAATACTACATTAATTTATTATATTTGAAAGCTTAAAACTTCATCGAAAAAAATGAACTTCATTCAAATGACTGCATTGAAATATAAATTGTCTGGTTTAAACATCTCTAAAATGCGATACATTCCCGGTAATATTTTTAAAATTATCATAAAATGCTACAATAATTTATTATATTTGAAAACTTCATCGACTTTATTTAAATGACGTCATCGAAATATATATTCCTTTTATTCATCACAATACTATAATAATTTATTTTTTTATTTAAAAACTTAAAACCATGGAGCTACAAGTAATTTAACTCTATGCTTAAAACTTAATCGAAAAAACCGTCTTCTTCTCTGTATAAAATCAATGAACGTTTCATTCATATCAGCTATATTGCAGACTCCAAGAGCTAAATAATTTTACTTTAAAAGAAATGCAGCAATTCTTATACAACTAATTCTACATCTTTTGGTATTTACGTTCTCCATAAGTGAAAATTAGGCTTCGTTGTAGAAATAATCAAAGTTTGATGGTCATTTAAACTCAAATATATTGTAATTGAAATTGTTTCAGTATGTTTTTTTTGTTTTTTGTTTTTTTTTTAATGGCCAGGCAATTGATATATCATCATTCGCCCATACACCAGCCAGAACCGTGAAACCTCTTAGCTGTCACATGACGTTGCCCCGGCGCAACAGTGGGGGTCGGAACACATCGCGCCCAACGACACAACATCCAGGCCGGAAGGTGGGATTCGAACCCACAACCCGGCAGCCAAACGATCGCTAGAAAACGCTTGCCTTGACCGTTCGACCATCGCGTAGGCTGTTTCAGTATGTAGATGCACAGAATTTAATCAAAAATAAAGCGGTTTTTAGGACGGATACAACACTAAATATGAATTTAGAAAAACTTTTAAAATCACGATTTTGACACAAGATGGATGCCATATTTTATTTTGAAATGGGTCACGTGATCTCTTCATATAAAGGGTGTAATTATTATTTTAATTTTTATTTTAAAACTACTGAATATATTTTGTTGAATTTTTTTTTATATATTTTATGGGATAATTTGAATATTTCCTAAAACTTTCGAAGCAATTTGTCAATTTTAAATTCGCTTAAAAAATGTTTGAAAAATTAGGTCCCATAGGTTTCAATGTGTTTCCTTTATTCAACTCGGGTTCAATCCAAAACTAATTGGGTGATATTATTCATGTATATTCCCATAAGTCCCGCAGACTGTCTGACCAACATAGTAAAATTTCATTTTGATAAAGTCATTTTTACGGCAGTTATCGTGCTAACGGGCAGACAGACAGAATGAACAAAGTCATAAACACTTTTCAACTATTTTGTAAAATGTTAAAAATAAAACAAGAAAGATCAATCATGCTTAAAGCATTGATTATGAAACACTTTCCAACTTCAATGCAATTTTATTTAAACATGTCTAAAATGCAATACATTCCTCGGTAATATTTTAAAACTTATCACAATACTACATTAATTTATTATATTTAAAAACTTAAACCTTCAACAGCAAAATGAACTTTATTCAAATGACGGCATTGAAATATAAATTGCCTATTTTACGATTTTTTATTATATTTGAAAACTTCATCAAAAACAACTGAAATTAATTCAAATGACGTCATAGAAAAAAAATAACATGCCTGAATCTCTATAAAAACAGCATTTCATTCATAACGTTCTCCCATTCATTTCATTCATCACAATACTATAATAATTTATTTTATTTTAAAATTAAGACCATGGAGCTACAAGTAATTAAACTCTATGCTTAAAACTTCATCGAAAAAAATCGTCCTTCTCCTTATAAAATCAATTAATATTTCATTCATATCAGCCATGCAGACTCCATGGACTAAATTATTTTGTGTTAAAGAAATACAGCAATTCTAATACAACTCATTCTACATATTTTGCTGTTTACATTTTACATAAGTGAAAAATAGGCTTCGTTGTAGAAATAATCAAATTTGGATAATCATTTAAACTCAAATATATTGTATTTGCGTTGTTTCAGTATGTAGATGCACAAAATTTAAGCAAAAATAAAGTAGTTTTAGGGCGGATACATCACTAAATATGAATTAAAAAGAGCTTAAAAAATCACGATTTTGAAACAAGATGGATGCCATATATAATTTTGAAGTGGGTCATCTGATCGTTTCATATCATGGTCACGTGATCGTTTCATGTAAGATGTGTAATTATTATTTTAATTTTTATTTAAAAAATTACTGAATGTATTTCGAATTTTTTTTATATATTTTATGGAGCAATTTGAATATTACCTAAAATTTTCGAAGCAATTTGTGAATTTTAAATCCACTTAAAAAATGTTTGAAAAATTAGGTCCCATAGGGCTCAATGTATCTCATTTTTTCAACCCGGGTTCAATCCAAAACTAATTGGGTGATATTATTCATTTATATTTCCATAGGTCCTACAGACCGTCTGAATAACATACTAAAATTTCATTTTGATTAAGTCATTTTTACGGCAGTTATCGTGCTAACGGACAGACAGACAGACAGACAGAATGAACAAATCATAAACACTTTTCAACTTTGTTGTAAAGTGTTAAAAATGAATTCAAGTCTGTACGAAAGTCATGTACTGTCCACACAGACTTTTTATTTTCCCTACCGTAGCAATGTATAGGGAAAGTATTGGAATCGTGTCGAAAATCGCAACTCCAGTTATCGACGGATCTACACTTTTCGAGCACAGTAGAACACGAAAGAACTGTTTTTAGTATGACGGCTGCGTCTGTATGTGCACTGTATATGCATCCGTTCTAATTCAAAAGCTTGTTGACCAAATTTCATAAAATTTGGTAGGTATTTATTGTTATCCTGGTGCTGATTAAATGTTGGCACGATTTCGAAACAAAGAACCTGCCTTTCTTGCGAAATTGTCCGGAAAAAAAAAAGAGTTTAAAAAAATCTTTCAATTTTTTTTCAAACCCTCTCGTCAACTGTTCATGAACTGAGTGAAGACTCCTTTTATAGATTTTCTATAGAAACTTCTGGAAATCTGTCATATCTCGTAGACTATAAGTTATTTCGAGGTGTTTCTCGAACCTTCGAAAAGTCAATATGTCGGTGATAAATCGCCAAATATGACAACACCCCTCCGAACTTCAGCATATGGCAACCCTAGATTCACGTCATAGCCATTGCCTGTACGGGTATTTTCTCTCTGGTTTTCAAGAGACTCGAGTGAGAGCATTTTACACGTTCGTAAAGATATTTTTTAAAAATATCGATAGATAATCAAACTTGAGTTTGATTGCAAACATTTGAAGTTAGAATACCCATTCAATTATACACGCACAAGCCGACGTCATCAAATGCCCATATACACTTGTATTTGACTTTTAATTACCTCTTTAGATAAAGGGATTAACCCATTTTTTATATGCTACCTATTTTAATTTAGATATATTACGATGCATATGTCTGTTATTACCTGAGTATATTCGAATGTTCTTTGGTTGTTGCAATTACTTGCATAAAGACTTTTTAAACAAGCAATTTTTTTTTTATTTTTCATAATTGAATAAACTTTTGTGTTGTTTCTTGATGATGTGATTAATTCCCTACAATTTGTTTGTTTCCCATTCAGGTTTTATGTTTCCAGCCTCAATATCTGATTCACTGATTTCTAATTGGAAAATATAAAAAATAGTCTATTTATCCTTGTTTGTATTATGCAGATAATTTAAACGCCATTGCGCACTTTTATCTTAAAGAGAACATCTGGAGAACGTTTTTACGGTGTGCAGCAGAATTTTTTTTTTCCTCTGAAAATAAAAAAATGCAACTTTTCTTTTATTGTTTAATAAGGTCAACCGCTCTTTCTGGCTATCAGATATGTAATTTACTTTTTAGCGGCATAAGCAAAGTACAAGATCAAAAAGTAATTTAAAACCCTTACTTATACACGGCTGTGAATCCTTGATATCAGTCCAGAGAGATCAAAACCGGTTGCATAATTGGGAACGACATGTGCTGAAGAAAAATTTTGGCCCATTCAACGAAAATGGATTGAGAGTATGAAATAGCAAAAAAATAATGGAAGCAATTAATGTTGATATCATTACTGAAATTATTAGCTGGAGTTTGATTCAATTCGGCTTTCTCATACCAAAATCCATGTTTAAGTTGCTTTTTTTTCCCCTTTAAATTTTTACAAGAAAAATTTTGAAAAATCGGTATCATGGATCTAAATGGTTACAATTATAGTGTATCACCCTTCGCTTTAAAGGGTTAGAAAAAAAATATTTCGATTGATACCATATTTGACATTGTACCCCAGGGGTAACTTGCTCCACAAGGAGGCTGATGACGTCACGATAAAAAAAATTGTATCGCGGTTATTTTTCCCAACAATGGAGTGTCCTGATCATTGAGCCATAAATAAACCCTTTTTATGATGCATAATTATGTCAAATTTTATTCTATGCTGCCATGTCAAAAAATATAAAATTTCGAATAAATTTTGAAGTTTTCTCTCAAATTAAAAAAAAAATTGTATCTACTAGATTTTTAGATAACAAAGCCGGATATAAAGTTCCGTAAAAATTCATTAATATTTATGACCGCCATTGTGTACACAGACATACAAATAGCAGACGAACTGACAGACAGGCGGACATCACTCCAAAAATTAGTGTTCAGGAGGTCCTAAAACATATCGTGGCATCATAATCTGTAATTTAAAAATTTTCGTGAAAACAATACTTTCTCTGCACTATATTACATAGTATGGGAAAGTAAAAATTAGAAGACTAAAATGTTTGGGGCACATTCAGGGATTGGATGACAACAGAACTACTAAAAAGGTCTTCGTGTCAAAGCCTGTGTCTAAACTCCGTGGGCGAGCTAGAAGAAGATGGCCTGACGACATGTACGTGGATCCTGCGAAAACGAAAGTTAAGAACTGGAGAACCATGAGGAATGGATTGGGCTGTCCTGAAGAAGGCTCAAATTCTAAAGGAACTGTGATACCAAGGAGTGGTAAAGTGCAAAATCAATAAATTTAAAATTAGCACACAAAATGTTCTAAACACATTTTGATGGGTATGGATGTTTCAGTAGTGCGGAATTCACGTTAAGGTGTTGGTCCGGTCAGTTAAGTGCTTATGTGCACAAAACAACCATTTAGCCCCAACGAAATATAACGTCTGACGTTTTGCATACAAATTAGTGTCATATGCATTCTCCAAAATGGTTAGTTAAAACAAATATTATGTGAAAGAAAGGTCGGTTTTACTCTTTTTTTTTCTGTACTTGTGTTGGAAAGATAGATACTCTTACCAAAAAATGGTTTAAAGGTTAGTTGATTAAAGACAGGTTAGTTGATCTGTACCTTCTGAAAGTATATTTATTAAATAATTGCAATCATTACCTAGATCACAATAAAGTTGATATAGATCAAAAGAGATTTGACATAGATCATAATGGACCATAATAGGTCATAATGACACAATGACATATAGATCATAGACATAGATCATTTGACATATATCAAAGAGTTGACTTGAATTCTGATACATGAATATTATTATAGTTCATACTACTGACACTTTTAATATTTGGTTTAAATTAAAATATTATATGATTTAGAGGTGGATCTAGGACGGGCTGTTACAGTTAGGTTCAAAATTAAAAATAAAAATATACCATAAAAGACAACAACAAACTCAATTAGGACTTACTAGCTGCTCCGGTTTTTACGTTATTTCCTAAAAACGAATACATTCCTATGGCGGGCGCAAGATGAGCTAGCCCAACAAAGTTTAAGACGTAAGTCGAAATTTCTTTTAAATCATTTCAGTGCGTTTGCATTATATTATTATTTTCTTAAAGATAAATACAAAAACCTGATGTGGGTAGCACATGACTTTCCTTATATAATGTAATGAATTTACTACTTTTACAATAAAAAAGTAGGTTTTTCTTATAGTAGATACTTATATTCTTTCCAAGATATTGAATTTTCGACAATTAGTCGTCATTTTCATTGATTTAGCTTCATTTTTATTCATTTGGCGAGAATTTCCTTAATTTGGCAACATTTCAAAATGTCGCCAAATTCGTCGCCAAAATCTCGCCAAGCGTTATGGACGAAGAAATAAGTTATTCTTACAGCAGATAAATGACTATTGGTGATAAAATACAAAAGTATTACTCAAAGTATCTTTTTTCATGAATGGAACGAGCTAGATCCACGAGAATGATGTCACCCAATTTATCGCATGGTATTACATATGAAAAGTGAACATGTTTTTCAATAGGAAATATTTTTTTTTTATTTTATATGACTTTTTGATAATTGTTCTGAAAAATGTGCAATATCTCGAGAACGGTTCACGTTAGCGTTCTAAAATTTAAGTCAATCGTTTTCAAATGAAAAATTACGTAAGAAATGTCTATTTGCGTAACTTTATTAGCGATTTTGACTTTTTGACGATTTTTTCAAAATTTCACGCGACAATTTAGGGGGTTTCTGAACATTCCATTGCGTATAAAAACAATAGGCTTCCAGTGTTTACGGATTGTGATTTTTGTACCAAATTTCATTCGAATTGGCCATTCGTTCGTCAGTTATCGTCTCCACAGACTCACTGACACACACACACACACATACTTTCACACACACACAGACATCACTTCAAAAATGTTTGATTCGTGATCAGGGATGCTTAAAACGTGCTCTCCCGTCGAAAACTCGAATTCGAATTTTCGACCCCGTCACAGTACTTTCCTTATACATTATGTATATAAGGAAAGTAATAATGTATAAGATCCACGGTGCTGAGTTTTTATCGTTGAATTGTACATTGGGCGATTTTCAGGATGACAACATATAAAACGATTTAAAAATACTCAATTAATTTATACTTCGTACAACTCTAAACAATCATCAATATTGATAGCATCCTCAATAAGCGATAGAGTCCATATATTAAAATACTTTAATAATTATTTCATTATCTAGTCGTCATTTTCATTGATTTAGCGTCATTTTTATCAATTTGGCGATATTTTCGTTAATTTGGCAACATTAAAAAAAGTCACCAAGTTGGTGACATTCCACCAAATGCGTTGCCAAGCGTTATGGACGGAGAATAAGTTATTCTTGTAGCAGATAACTGACTATTGGCGTCCCAATACAAAAGTATTACCTGAAGTATATTTTCTCATGAATAGAGCTAGCTAGATCCATGACAAGGTTGTCACCCAATTTACCGCATGATATTACTTATGAAAAGTCAACATATTTCAACAATAAGTAATATATTTTTTTAATTTTTTATGACTTTTGACTTTTTGATAATTTTTGATAAATGTACAATATCTCGAGAAAGGTTCATGCTAGCGTTCTAAAATTTATTTTAATCGTTTTCTAATGAAAAATTACATAAGAAATAACTGTTTACGTAATTTTAATAAAGGTTTTTATTTTTTGATGATTTTTTCAAAATTTCACTCGAAAATTTAGGGGGGTTCTGAACATGCGATTGCGTATAAAAACAATAGGCTTTCAGCACTCATGGATTGAAATTTTTATACCAAATTTTGTTCCAACAATCGGTCCATTCGTTCGTCAGTTATCGTCTCCACAGACTCACTGACACACACACACACACACACAGACATCATATCAAAAACTTCTGATTCGTGTTCAGGGATGCTTGAAACGTGCTCTCCCGTCGAAAACTCGAATTCGAATTTTCGACCTCGTCACAATACTTTCCTTATACATTATATGTATATAAGGAAAGTAACTAGTATTTAAGCCTGTCAAAGACAAGAAAACTAATACCCTTAAAAAAATTAATTGCAATTTTATTTTAATAAGTTTTACTTTGTTAAACATTTACGCTTAATGTTGAACAGAATCGTCTTATTCGAAAATTGTTATTTTGTCCCGTTGTCGATAATAAATATACAAAGTTTCAGCTTCTAGATTATCCGTGGATTATGTGGTGTCTGGAAAAAAATTTCCTGTTAACCCCCAGGGGGGTATCAAACATACGGGGTCATTAGGTACTAAAAGTATAGAAGACCCAGGCCGCCTGACTCACCTGAGTGTATGAGCAACAATGTGAGCATACTAAAAGTGTGAAAAAATTCACCCTTATTTACCATGGGGGGGGGGGGGGGTCTGGGTATTGAACATTTTTAGCCTTTCCCCCCCCCCCCCATTTTATCTGTCCCTGGGAGAGAAATGGAAAATCTGATCTGTTATTTTCTGTCCCTTGGTCAATATTATAAGCATGCTATAAGAAATGCCTTCTAGGTCACCTGCGGAGGCGCTTTTGGAGTATGTAGAGATATTTATCGAAAACATCCCATTTTCTCCACCCAGAAGGAAATTGAAATTCCGGTTTCGTTAGATTCTCTCCAAGAAGCAGCACAGCTCCAGTGGTTAAAACACAGGGATTGCACTCGAAGACCCAAGTTCGATTCTCGGATTTGCTCAAATTATCCACGTGTTCACGCGAAGTACGAACACGTTAAATATGTAGGTCCATAAGTTCTTCTGATAGGTTGGTGGTAGGGAAAGAAGTGTACGGTCCCTGTGAATGTCACTCTCACTTGGTCACTCTAAATTGTCTGGCACTGGCCTGGCCTTCCAGACAGATACCTTACATCTTTGGGAAGATGGGATGGTCTGGGTCGAAAGTTGGGTTCCGTCCCGTGGTCAATACCATAAGTATGCTCTAGAAAAGCAAAAATACGTTAGATAATTATTATACACATATTTTGCATAATTAAGTAATTTTCTGCAATAATTGCAAATTAAATAAAATATTGCAAGATTTAGAGGCCCCACTCTAAGGTGTCGCCCCCAAACGGCCGTTTTAGCTATCTTTTTGAGAAATCCGCTCCTGAGTAGAAATCCCCATTCAATATATTTATAGATGATTTAAAAAACAGTTAGTATCCCTATAATCTTTGTCCTACTCATCATCCTATGCAGTAAACATTTAATATCAAATCCCAACATATCTAGTCCGCTATTATTACAACCTGCCCCATTCATTCCTGCCACTGACTACCGCAGAGACCCCAAATCGAAACTGTGTTCCAGTTCCAGTTAAGAGGTAGCTAGGTCACTGACTTTTTGCGACTGCTTTTGATCTCTGATGGACGACGCTTCGGGAAACTCGACAAGACTACTAACACTTCAAACCTGGATAGTTTGTAGTGGTCCAGTTTTTATTCCTTTTCGCTTAAGGTCACGTATATTTGTCGGATTGTTCTAGGTGAAACAAACGGTTTGCATACATTAGGAAATTTGTTTTAGGCCCTGCATGTAAATTACGCAAGCATTTCGGCAGAACGTGGTTAAATTTTTTTTATAAATGTTTTTTGATCGCGACCTCTTTGTACCATTAAACTCAATTTAATGAATTATTAAATAAATAAAGAGAAAATACATTTGAATCTGCAGGGAAAGTCATGTGCTACCCACATCACACTTTATTAAGTGTAGAAAACCCAGGCCGCCCGACTCACCCGAACGTTCACACTTAAAAAATGTCGACCACTCAAATTGTTGCTCAAGCCTTTGGGCGAGTCGGACGGTCTGGGTTTTCTACACTTAAAAAAAAATGTGATGTGGGCAGCACATGACTTAACCTGCAGATTCAAATTCATTTTCTCTTTATTTATTTAATAATTCGTTGAGTTTAATGGCACAAAATAGTACGCATAGTTATTTGAAATGCCAATGAATTTATACTTTTATTTCAATTTTCGTTTTCATTTGGTAACTGAACGTATTTTCAAAACCGGTATAACAAAAATGCGAAAAAAAAACAAAATATCCCGAGAACGGCTAGACCTAGAAAATGGGGTTGGTCACACTTTTTAGCGGTAAAAATTAGGTATAAAACAAACATTTATTTGATACATTTGAGCATACGTAATCTATTATTTCATATTTTAATTTTTGCGGGCCATTTTTAAGAAAAAAGTAGGTTCTCCTTTCCCAAATCGTACCAAAATCGAATCAGCACCAGGGTAACCTAAAAGTGACTTATCTACCAGATTTTTTGAAATTCAGTTAGCTCTTTCGTTAGAGTGGATACATGCGGTTTTTACGAGCCATTTTACAAAGCGGGTTCTTTTATTCCGAATCGTAGAACATCTAATCAACACCAGGGTCACCCAGAAGTAACTTACCTGCCAAATTTTATGAAATTTGGTCAATTAGTTTTTCAGTTAGAGTGGATACATGACACAGACGTCACGCTGAAGATAGTTTTTCGTGTTCTAGAGGTCTCAGAACGTGTAGATCCGTGGAAAACTCGAGTTACTATTTTTGTATGATTCCAATACTTTCCTTATACATTACCATGTATGGCGGAGAAAGTAACAACAGTCATAAATTATGAGATAAGAAACAAGTTTTTCTATGTACTCCCTTACACAGCAGTGCCGCACGGAAAAGTAGAAAATAAATTTTAATCACACACGAAATTGAACGGAATTGATGGTGTAAGCCGATTCAAACCAATAATCTATAAATCTTAACATTATTCAAACATGATATTATGCAAAATTGTCGAAGGGAAATGAGAGTCCATGCAGATGAAAAAATTTCTACAATTTTGCATAGTATCAATTTCAGATAAGGATAAGATTTATATAATACAGTGATCCCTCACTTATACGCTCTCTCTTTTATGCGCGTTTTTCACTTATGCGCGTCTTTTTTTCCGCGGTCCCGGCCAGGGATATAGGAAAATAATGATAACTCTTATTCATTAATGCGCCGCACTAAAAATCACCTCTCATTTATGCGCGTCGCAAAAAAAATTTCTCAGTTCAAAAAGTAGGTTCTTCAAGTAGTCAGGTGTTGCTTATCGCAAGAATTTTACTCTTTTTGTTCTGCTTCTAAGAATGCATCCCCTCGCCCTTCCCCTATTGTTCAGATTCCAGGAACACATTCCTCTACCTTATACACAGGGGTGTACGTGGGGGGTTCTTGTGATTGACGTCAGTAAAAGTCGTAGCCAGTTAGAGAGGTTAGTACCGTACGTACCACGTGGCATTGATCGCTAACGAAAGAACAATCTTCGGAGTTTTGGTTAGATGGTTACGTTTTAAAATGGCGAAAAGAACGAAATTGTCACTTTCGTTTAAAATGGATGTTATTAAAAAATTCGAAGAAAATCCTTGCACCTCGAAAAAAGCTTTAGCGGAGCATTTTAATGTCCCAGAATCGACATTGAGAGGGATTTTAAAAAATTCGAAGAAAATCCTTGCACCTCGAAAAAAGCTTTAGCGGAGCATTTTAATGTCCCAGAATCGACATTGAGAGGGATTTTAAAAAATCGGGAGGCGATAATAGTAGCTCATCGAGAGTGTGGAATTCAGTCGAGGAAAAGAAGCAGAATTCAAGGCGGAAAGTACGAAGAATTTGAGAAAGTTTTGGTAACGTTGAGCTTCTAGGGGTGAAGGCCGTACAGTTGTCAGAGTTTTGAAGTGGAAAACTTTTCTGCATCACATGGATGGATTGAAAAATTCAAAAATAGGCATGGCTTGGCAACTCGTGTCCTTTCTGGGGAAAGTGCGAGTGTCAATGAAGGAACTGTAGAACAACGGAAAGAAGACTTGGCTACTTTAGTAAACGGATACGAACCGAAAAACATCTACAATTGTGACGAAACTGGTCTTTTTTATAAAATGATGCCCGAGAGAACCTTAATATTCAAGGGAGAACCATGCCATGGTGGGAAAAAAGTAAAGAAAGACTAACTGTCTTGCTGTGTTGCAACGCCGATGGTTCGGAAAAATTCTCGCCATCGGTCATTGGCAAATCAAACAAACTTCGCTGTTTTAAGAAAAGCTTCCTTGCGACTACACTAGTAACAAAACGGTGTGGATGGCATTCCACATTTTCTTGGATTTCCTTCATAAATTCGACAGAAAAATGGAAAAAGAAAAACGGAACGTTCTTTTATTCATGGTTCAGTGTCCTGCTCACCCACAAGATCTTCCAACTCTCAACAACACGAAAGTTGTGTTTTTTCCAGCGAATTGCACGAGCAACATTCAACCTTTGGATCTGAGTGTCATTCGTTGTGTGAAAGTGCACTACAGAACAACTTAAATCCGTCAACTTCTGGCTGCTTTAGAAACAAAACGTGCAACGAAAGACGAATTGAAGCAAGTTACCGTCCTTGATGCAATTCATATGTTGTGCTCATCATGGAGAAACATCACTGACAAGTGTATTAGAAGCTGCTTTAAGAAAGCAGGGGTTTCGTTTCCAGTAGAAAATGAATGTGAGAAGCCAGAAAATGAAAGTGAAAATGACATAAACGAAGAAGATTAGCATACTGTATCTGGTGGACTCGCTACGTGTACTTTCAACGAATTCGTTGTAGATGAAAATTTAATCACAGCTCAATTGCGGTAAATTGGAGACATTGCAGCTGAAATAAATGGTGGTGACAAAGATGAAGAGGTGGACGACGATGATGAAGGAGATGCGGCAAAAGTTCCTCCAACTCACACAGTAGCGTTAGAAGCATTAGAAACTCTGCGTGACTATTTTCAGTTCAAGTCCGGAAGTGAAGGAACTTTTTCACGTCTTGATGAACTGAAAATACTCTTTTTGAAAATTCACGAAAACAAAAACAATCCTCGATTGTAAATTATTTTTGTGAGAAAGCAGTAATAGGAGTAAAACGAAATTTGAGTATGTAAGCATTTCCATTTTCTTTGTGTTCTTAAAAAATAGTAATTCATTAAAAAATAAATTCATTGCATTTTGAAACTAATCTTATTTACAATTTTCAGTAGTGTATACATAGTATTAATTAACAATATAATGTAGTACAATGTATTGATGTTTCACTTTTAAGCTCCCTTTTGTGGTTTTTCGCTTATGCGCGTCTCTCATGCGCGTTTTTCTCGCTGTCCCCCGCGCCCGCGCATAAGTGAGAGATCACTGTATTACTTTAATTGAATCTATCTACAAACTCATATCCTTTCGATAGTTTTGAAATATCAATTTTAGATGACGATAAGTTTTATATAATTATTTATGCCTACATCATAATTCCGTTCAATTTCCTATGTTATTATAATTTATTTTTACTTTCCTTATATACATATAATGTATAAGGAAAGTACTGTGACGGGGTCGAAAATTCGAATTCGAGTTTTCGACAGAAGAGCACGTTTCAAGCGTCCCTGAACACGGATCAGACGTTTTTGAGATGATGTCTGTGTGTGTGTGTGCGTGTGTCAGTGAGACTGTGGTGATGATAACTGACGAATGAATGGACCGATTCGAACTAAATTTGGTACAAAAATTACAATCCATAAATCCTGGAAGCCTATTGCTTTTATACGCAATCGCATGTTCAGAACCCCCCTAAATTTTCGAGTGAAATTTTGAAAAAATCCTCAAAAACTCAAAACCATTAATGAAGTTACGAAAATAGTCATTTCCTATGTAATTCTTCATTAGAAAACGATTAAAATAAATTTTAGAACTCTCGCATGAACCGTTCTCGAGATATTGTACATTTTTCAAAAAAAAGTATCAAAAAATCATATAAAATTGAAAAATATATATTACCTATTGTTGAAATATGTTCACTTTTCATTATCATGCGATAAATTGAGTGACTTCATTCTCTTGGATCTAACTAGTTCCATTCACGAGAAAATATATTTTAGGTAATACTTTTGTATTTGGACGCCAATAGTCAGTTATCTGCTACAAGAATAACTTTTTCTTCGTCCATAACGCTTGGCGAGATTTTGGCAAAATGTCGCCAACTTGGAGACTTTTTTAAATGTTGCCAAATTAACGAAAATTTCGCCAAATTGATAAAAATGACGCTTAATCAATAAAAATGACGACTAGATGATGAGGTAATTATTAAAGTATTTTAATATATGAACTATATTGCTTATTGAAGATGCTATCAATATTGATGATTGTTGAGAGTTGCGCGAAGTATAAGTTAATTGAGTATTTTGAAATAATTTTATATGTTGTCATCCTGAAAATCGCCCAATGTACAATTCAACAATAAAAACACAACGCCTTGGGGATCTTATGCATTATTACTTTCCTTATATGCATAATGTATAAGGAAAGTACTGTGACGAGGTCGAAAATTCGAATTCGAGTTTTCGACGGGAGAAGACGTTTCAAGCATCCCTGATCACGAATCGAACATGTGTGTGTGTGTGTCAGTGAGTCTGTGAAGACGATATCTCACGGACGAATGTAGAGATTCGAATGGAATTTGGTACAAAAATCACAATCAATGAATATTGGAAGCCTATTGTTTTTAAACTTAATCGAATGTTCAGAACCGCCTAAATTTTCGATTGAAACATTAAAAAAATCATCAAAAAATCAAAATCTTTAATAAAGTCACGCAAATTGACATTTCTTATGTAATTCTTCCTTAGAAAACGATTGAAACAATCTGTAGAACGCTAGCATTAACCGTTCTCGAGATATTGCACATTTTCTCAAATACATTTCTCAAAAAATCAAGTAAAATTAAAAAAAAAATATTAACCGTTAGGAAACATGTTCACTTTTCATATGTCATGTAATGCGATAAATTTGGTGACATCATTCTCGTGGATCTAACTCGTTCCATTCACGAGAAAAGATATTTTGAGTAATACTTTTGTGTTTGAGCGCCAATTGTCATTTATCTGCTGTAAGAATAACTTATTTCTGCTTCCACAACGCTTGGCGAGATTTTGGCGACGAATTTGGCGGAATAACGCCAACTTGGCCACTTTTTTAAATGTTGCTAAATTAACGAAATTCTCGCCACATGGATAGGAATAACGCTAAATCAATGAAAATGACGACTAATTGACGAAATGTCAATATCTTGGAAAGAATATAAGTATCCACTATAAGAATAACATTTTTTTTAAACTGTAAAAGTAGTAAACTCATTGCATTATATAAGGAAAGCCTTCTGTTGCCCACATCAGATTTTTTTTCATTGTAAAAGTAATAAATCCATTGCATTATATAAGGAAAGTCATGTACTGCCCACATCAAATTTTTTTATTTTACCGTGCGCCACGGTTGTATGAGGATATTGAAAAAAATCTGATGTGGGCAACACATGACTTTCCTTATATAATGCAATGAATTTACTACTTTTACAGTTTAAAAATATGTTATTCTTATAGAAAATACTGATATTCTTTCCAAGACATTGAATTTTCTTCAATTAGTCGTTATTTTCATTGATTTAGCGTCATTTTTATCCATTTGGCGAGATTGTCATTAATTTGGCAACATTTAAAAATGTCACCAAGTTGGCGACATTCCGCTAAATTTGTCGCCAAAATCTCGCCAAGCGTCATGGACGGAGAAATAAGTTATTCTTACAGCAGATAAATGACTACTGGCGTTCAAATACAAAGTATTACTCAAAGTATCTTTTCTCGTGAATGGAACAAGTTAGATCCATAAGAATGATGTCACCAAATTTATCACATAATATTACATATGAAAAGTAAACATGTTTCTCAACAGTTAATATTTTTTTTTAATTTATGGGATTTTTTTGATAAATTTATTTGAAAAATGTGCAATATCTCGAGAGCGGTTCATGCTAGCCTTCTAAAGTTTATGTCAATCGTTTTCAATGGAGAAATTACATAAGAAATGTTTATTTGCGTAACTTTATTAAAGGTTTTGATTTTTTGATGATTTTTTCAAATTTCACTCGAAAATTTCGGAATGAAGGGGGGGGGGGGGGGGTTCTGAACATTCGATTGTGTTTTAAAGCAATAGTCTTCCAGTATTCATGCATTGTGATTTTTGTACGAAAGTTCATTCAAATCGTTCCATTCGTTCTTGAGATATCGTTTCCACAGACTCACTGACATGCACACACACACACATACTTTCACACAGACATCACCTCAATGTTCAATTCGTGATCAGGGATGCTTGAAACGTGCTCTCCCGTCGAAAACTGGAATTCGAATTTTCGACCCCATCACAATACTTTCCTTATACATTATGTATATAAGGAAAGTATATATATAAGGAAAGTATGTATATAAGGAAAGTTTCTCTCAATTTATTTTTTGCTTTTTAGTTTTTATTTTTTTACGTCATTTACGTCAAACCAGGCGATAAAATACATGGATCAATTCGTTAGAACCAGAAAAACATTTCGCCTGAAGACACTGAACCATAATTCGCAAAGAAATGCATTAAAAGAGTAAAAACATATTTATGATTTTCGTATGTGACGTAACGTAATAACGTAGAAATTTGATAAATGAAAATGTTCTTCGAGATGAAACTGTGTTCTGAGTTTCAGCTCTCTACGTGCTCTGGGAGCCGAGATCGAGCCTGTCAAAGATATTGCACACAGAGACAAACAGAGTCTATGTAAAGTTGACGAAAATAGTGTAAGAAAAAAATAGAGACTCTGATTCCTAGCTAGTGTGCCTACATAAGAAAGGGCTGATATACGAGGTAATCAATTCTGATTGGTCGAAAGCACTCGTGCGCCGCCCCAGGCTACATCCGAGTTTTCCACCATTGCCTTAATAGTGATTGAAAAAGTAAAAAACGAATTTTCAACGAAAATACAGATGAGAAATACACTAATGATGTAAAACAGTATATTTTTATAAATGTACAGCATTGTTTTTGTTTGAAGGCTCATGAGAACTGATTAAAAGCTTTGTTCAGTTAGCTCTTCATTTGGCGATATTTGGCATGCTTTATAGTAATTGAATTTCGCGTTTGCAGATCAGAGAAATCAAAGATGATTAAACTTTTCAAAACTACTGTCACTTGAGAAATGTTTGCTTTTCAAATCTTATCAAAAACCAGTTTTTGGAACTTGTTACACTCTAAAGCTAGTTTTTTTAATTCGTCAGTAGCTCATCATTAAAATATTAGTAAATTCACAACGTCTGCAATAATTTGAGTTTTGTTTATCGCCATATATATTTTTCAAGTTGCCATCTTTATAAAGGTTGCACTACAGTTTCATTGAACATAATAATTATAAAGTTGTTTGTTCTAATCAACCGTAAAAAAAGTTAAATCTAGCAGCGCGATGAAAGATCTACGGACTTCTTAACAACGACGACGTTATAGATATTCAGTTTATTAACATTGCACATTTTGTATATTCAACGAATATTTCACTTCACTTTGGATTATGGTTCTCGTTGAAAACTACGCAAGCTACTTGAAATCTTGGAATGAGCAAACGACTTGAAATCTTTGAATGAGCAAACGACTTGAAATCTTTGAAAGCTACGCTCGTTATACACTGGCTTCCAAAAGTTAAGCACGGACGATAAAATCAACAGAAATGGAAAAGTAAAACTTTGAATAACTCAAAATTGTACATGGATGTGGAAAATGTGTTTATGCATTAAAGAAAACAAGAATTATGTACAAAGATGAAAAAATATTTACTTTTCGTAAGTTATATGATGACGTCACATTTGGGTCATTAACAAAATGATGTTTAAAGGCAAACAAGGCAAACCAAACTTGCATTAATATGATACGTGACCACCCCGGACCTTCACACAAATTTTACAACAATTTCTCATGCTTTCAATGAGGCGATTAACCATCGCAGATGCGAGCAATGGCCATTCCTCCAATGGGGTAGTTTCCAACTCTCTGAGACTGGCTGGAGGAGGTAAATGTGCAGAGACAGAACGCCCGAGGGCATCCCAAAGGTCACGCCGGCCACTCCATACGAGAAATGCCTTCACTTTCCAGGTATTCGTCAACGATGTTAGCTCGATGGGGACGGACATTATCGTCTAAAAGTAGGAAATGAGGAACTGCTGCAGCGTGAGTTTCTCAATGGGATCTAGGACTTCATTCCAATACCGCGCGATCGTCACAGAACCGCTTTTAAAGATGTGCAGCTCTGTGCGATACTCCATTGAAATCCCAGCCCACACCATGACGCTGCCACCTCTGAATGCGTGATGTTCAATGATGTTCTTGGCCTGATTGCGTGTGCCTCGTTCTCTCCAGACCCTTACACTCTTATCATCTGATTCCAGGGCAAATCTGAACTCGTCTGTGAACAGGACGTTGCACCAATCTGAGACAGTTCAATTAACATGTTGACAACACCACTTTAATCTTGGCCTTCTGGCTTGGACGGTTAGTGGAACACAAAAACGTGGTACTCAAGCGTGCAGTCCCTTCACGTGGAGCCTTCGGCGCACAGTACTGGCAGATATTGTCTTACCAAGTGCCTTTGCAACCATGGATGTAACAGTTGTGGAGGCCGCTCGTCGATTCCGCTCGGCTGCTATAGTAATATATCGATCATCAGAGGGGGTGGTAACCCTTGGACGACCGGACAAAGGTCTCCGGGCAACTGTTGGACTTGTTTGGAATTGTTTCGATAATCGAGAAATTACCGAATCAACGCCAAAGAAAATAGCGACATCTTTGATTGACTGTCTTGCTTCAATGCGCCCGACAGCACTGCAGCGCTCACTATCTGTCATTCGTCTTCCTTCAGCTATAGAAACATGAATATCATCAAAAATAATCCTACAAAGTTATAAACACTTCGTATCAGCATTTAAATGCACCTCCTCAAACCCTTCAGAATGTTGGAGTCTTCAACGACTGCCTAATTAGCATCTATCCGGACACTCAATCATGATTGGCTGTAACATACGATATTTGCATACCGCCATCTACACCCGCAGCGATTTTCAGCCACTCAAATTCAAATACGCTTTCGAAAAATAAAAATTTGCATTGTGTGCTTAACTTAGTGTACTTAACGCCAGCTGTAGTTGATATCGATAAATTTAGTTTAGCACAAACCTATGGACTATGCAGAGTCCACTTCGATGGTAAGAGTTTGCAATTTCGTCTCAGCAGCTCAACGGTAGAGCTTTGGCTGGCCAGTACGAATAACCGTGGTTATATTCCCGGTTGGGGCAATAAAGTACTTTACAATGGCGCCCAAACAAATTAACCCTTTAGGTTAGTGCAAAGATGTCGGAGGTCTGAAAGTAACCCTAGTACGACTAGCACGGATTCAGTGGACTCTGGAATATTGAGAACCGATTTCAAATCGAGAGTTTAACGACCACGGAAGAAGCTAACCTGGAGGATAAGAATAGCATCAGGAGGCTAACCTGGAGTAAAAATAGTAGGAGGTGGCCAGTCGCATTGTCAGTTGCACACCAGTCTGACGTTAAGAGGGTGGAGAATGCAGAGTTCACATCGACAATAAGAGTTTGCAATTTCGTCTCAGCAGCTCAACGGTAGAGCGTCGACTGGCCAGTACGAAGATCCGTGGTTCGATTCCCGGTTGGGGCAACAAGGTACTTTACAACTATCGCGTGTTAGGCCGATTAACGGTCTACTTCTAAAACCAGAATTTGACATTAAACGTCTAATGTATGTAAACAGTGTTTAAAAGCTATAAAAGGACGATGAAATGAAATCGATCGTTTAAAACAGCTAGCTGACAATTAGAGTATCGTAGATCTTCTAAACAAAAATAATTAGAACTCGTTATATTTAGTACAAAAATGCTCGAAATAAATATATATACGATTTTGTAGCTTGCTTCGTCTTTTTTGGTAGCACCCGTATACAATGTCGTTCCTGGTAAGGATTACAGGATTAGACTAAACACTCTGAGGTCTCTAATCCTTGAAATTTGAAGGTACAGATAGAGATTTCATCAATGACGAGAATTTTTGTATTCTCTGAGTATTTTATCCCAGAACTTGAATTTATATTTCTCATCTAACATAATCCAAAATGTTATCTCATTTTTACGTTGTTATTATGATCGGAATTCATAGAGGTGAATACATAAATTTTATCTCAATGTAAATATTGAAGACGAGTGCATGTCGATGCCAGCCAACATTATCTTACGGTATTTGCTTAGTAAAAGTTTTAGCGCTCCGTTTCCAGCCAAAACAATTTTGAAATTTTTAACATACTTTTATGCTTCAAAATATTTGTGTACCTTAACATTTTATGTATGTAGACATTGTTCTTTGATTTTGTGAGACCAGAATTGTAAAATAACTCAGGCAATAAAAGTTAGGAATGAAGGTAAACAGCTATACTAGATGCAAAAGAACAGTCTGGTGGGCGGCAACGCTGACAATACTTTAGATAGATGTTTATGGTGAATAAATCCAGCAAAAACAGTTTACTTACACAAATGACGACATAAACCAAAACAGCTACGTAATTTCGTACGTCACATCGAATCGACGGGCCGACCAATCATATAAAAGAGATGGCCAGAAAAATCCTGAACAATGGGCCAATCAGGGCAAGAAGGAAATATTTTCTAAAGCAAAGTTATGGCGGCTGAATCATCTGAAGTAATAGAAATTTCACAGTCTGAAAGAAGAGGTTGTAGAGTGCAGAAGCGTGAAAAAGGATTTCTAAACGAAAGATGACAAGCACTGGGAACTCAGATGACTCTTCAAATGTCCCATATGCTGCGGTGAAAATAATTAAGGTACGTGCTGGCTGAATTCTTTGTAGAATCAAAAATTGAGAGCGTAAACAATTAGATTTATCTACACTACATCTTATATGGACAACCGATAATATTGCTAGCTATAACATACTCATGTTACAGAGCACTGAACGTTCTGCGGTAGTTATAAGAGCAATACATAACAACTTAACAGTAGCATTAACAAAAGTTGACAAAACTCACAGACTTCTTCCATGTTCATGAATCTCAATAGGCACAAAATTGTTGGAAATGATGCGGCCCTTGAAATGGCACAATTGGAAAAATCGGGGATATCATCTATGTAGGCTATAGAGAGTCTATCACGATCGAGCTGCCAACTTGTATATTGGTAAAATCTCTATTATACCGAACCCACGTTATGCAACTGAGTTGTTGTTATAGTATACGCAAACCGAAAGGCTCGCTTTAAAGGCTTAGAGTATCTGATTATATGCTCTGAGATAGCTTTTTTTCAAAGTGTGTTCTGAGGAACTCTGGAATTCCGCGACGTAATATTTTCGTGTCATTCTATGTTAACTTGATAGTTTCACAATGAAATTCTTCTCATTTTGGGGTTCCGCCATCAAATTGAATTTCAAAAGGGTTCCGCGACCAAAAAAAATTTTAAAAAACACTGTTCTAACATGATATCGGAGGTGTTTCCTCCTAGATTCCTTCAAAAAAGGCGTTACAAGATGCGCCCTTAAACTTTTGCTTACGGGTGGGACAGCATCAATCTCAAACGAAGAACCTCTAAAAAAAACAGGTATTTGACATACCCTATCTCAAACAGTTCGATCCCCCGATTCAATCCGAAACTAATTGGGTGACATTGTTCATTTCCACTCCCAAACATCTCACAGATCGTCTCAACAACACACTAAAATGCCACTTCGATAAAGTCATTTTATACAGAAGTTATTGTGCGAACGGACAGAATGACCAAAGTCATGAACCCTTTTCAATTATGTTGGAAAGTGTAAAAATGTGTGTGGGGGCGAGGGTTAGGAGGGGAGGGGGGGCGAAGTTTTTAGTCCGTTATTGTTCTATCTCAGGAGCAAATTTAAATGCCGCATGATCCTCAGCAGAACGCTTTAATCATCTAATTCGAATAGTTTTCTATGAAAAGTAAAAATCCTCCTAGAAATCTCCACCCGATATTGAGTGGCATTTTTAGCACTTTACAACAAAGTTGAAAAGTGTTTATGACTTTGTTCATTCTGTCTGTCTGTCTGTCTGTCTGTCCGTTAGCACGATAACTGCCGTAAAAATGACTTAATCAAAATGAAATTTTAGTATGTTGTTCAGACGGTCTGTGGGACCTATGGGAATATAAATGAATAATATCACCCAATTAGTTTTGGATTGAACCCGGGTTGAAAAAATGAAATACATTGAACCCTATGGGACCTAATTTTTCAAACATTTTTTAAGCGCATTTAAAATTCACAAATTGCTTCGAAAATTTTAGATAATATTCAAATTGTTCCATAACATATATAAAAAAAAAATTCAGCGAAATATATTCAGTAGTTTTTCAAATAAAAATGAAAATAATAATTACACCTCTTATATGAAGCGATCACGTGACAATGATATGAAAAGATCACGTGACTCACTTCAAAATAATATATGGCATCCATCTTGTCTCAAAATCGTGATTTTTAAAATTCTTTTTAATTCATATTGAGTGTTGTATCCGTCCTAAAACCACTTTATTTTTGCTTAAATTCTGTGCATCTACATACTGAAACAACGCAATTATAATATATTTGAGTTTAAATGCTCATCCAAATTTGATTATTTCTATAACGAAGCCTATTTTTCACTTATGGAAAATGTAAACAGCAAAATATGTAGAATGAGTTGTATTAGAATTGCTGTATTTCTTTAACACAAAATTATTTAGCTCATGGAGTCTGCATAGCTGATATGAATGAAATATTCATTGATTTTACAAAGAGAAGGACGATTTTTTTTTCGATGAAGTTTTCAGCATAGAGTTTAATTACTTGTAGCTCCAAGGTTTTAATTTTTAAATAAAATAAATTATTATAGTATTGTGATGAATGAAATGAATGGGAAATTGGTTATGAATGAAATGCTGCTTTTATAGAGAGAGCCAGGCGTGTTATTTTTTCTATGACGTCATTTGAATGAATTTCAGTTGTTTTCGATGAGGTTTTCAAATATAATAAATTATCGTAATATTATGATAATTCTAAAATTATTACCGAGGAATATATCGCATTTTAGACATGTTTAAATAAAATTGCATTGAAGTTGGAAAGTGTTTTATAATCAATGCTTTAAGCATGATTGATATTTCTTGTTCAAGTAATATCAGGGTTTGAAATGGTGAGGAACTATTAATACTTTTACACCAGGTGAATAATATTTCGTAACGAACCAATACCTTTACGTTAAGAAGTGTCACTCTGATTAGAAATTAGAAATATTATTCACCCATCAAAGTGGCGAAATAGATTAGATTTTTTTTTCTTTTCTTTTTCTTGCACTGCACATGAGCAGCTGTTCTTTTCTCAGAGCTTGTATAAATAAGCGAGTTTCTGTCTTTAGCATAGGAGCATTTCAGATCGTCGATAAAACAATATCTCTACGAATCATTCCTTCAAATGAATGAATGTCTCAAGACTTCCAAATCTCTTGCAATAGAGGAAACTCGATAAAATTCCACGATAAGGGTCCAATTCGGGTAGTTCCGTAATAGCTCAAATAAAGTTGATTTACGAAGATATTATTAGAGTGTATGTGAGATAATATTAGATAATATTACGAATACAATACTGCAGTGTGGCTCAACTCGACTTTCTCATACCAGAATCCTTTTTTCTTTTTTCTTTTTTCTAATTTTACAAGAAAATTTTTGAAAACTAGGTATCGTGGGGCCAAATGATTACAACTTTAACGTGTTGCCCTTCGCTTTAAAGGGCTTGAAAAGAAATCTTTAGCTTGATACCATATTTGATAATGTACCCATCAGGGGAGTAACTTGCTCCCTAAGGAGGCTAATGACATCACGGACAAAAAGATTTACATCTCAGTTATTTTTCACAACAATGAAGTCTCACGATCATTGAGCCATAAATTAACCCTTTTATACATGAATATGTCAAATTTTATCCGATGCTGCCATTTAAAAAGAATCTGATGTGGGCAGCACATGACTTTCCCTGCAGACTCAAATTCATATTTTCTTTATTTCTTTAGCAATTCATTAGATTGAGTTTAATTGAACCAAATAACACTAAATTTGCATTTTTAATTCAATTTTTTTTTTATTTGGTAATTGGACATTTTTTCGAAATCGGCGTAACAAAAATGCAAAATATCTCAAATATCTTGAGAACGGTTAGTCCTAAAGTATAATGGAGTGTGTTACATTATTTTCCTCTTCAAAAATTGCGTATGAAACAAGAATTTAATTGATACATTTAAACATACACAACTTAGTCTTTTTTTTCAGATTTTGGCTATTTTGGCGTGCCATTTTGTAAAACAAGGCAGGCTTTTCCGAATCGTACCAAAATCGAATCAGCACCAGAGTATCCCAAAGGTAACTTATCTACCAAATTTTGTGAAATTTGGTCAATTAGTATTTTAGCTAGAGTGGATACTTGAAATTTTTGCGGACCATTTCGTAAAAAAAGGCGGTTTCTTCTTTTCCGAATCGTACCAAATTCTGCACCAAAGTATCCAACAAGTAATTTAACTACCAAATTTTGTGAAATTGGATCAATTAGTATTTTAGCTAGAGCGGAAAAATGGAATTTTTACGGGCCATTTCGCTAAAAAAGGCGGGTTCTGTTTTTGCGAATCCTACCAAAAACTAATTAGCACCAGAGTCACATCCAAGTGACTTACCTACCAAATTTTATGAAATTTGGTCCATTAGTTTTTGAGTTAGAGTGGATACATACATTGTACAGACACACAGACAGGCAGACAGAGAGAAACACAGACACACACACAGACGTCACGCTAAAAATAGTTTTTTCGTATTCTAGAGGTCTCGAAACGTGTAGATCCGCCGAAAACTCGAATTGCGATTTTCGACATGATTCCAATACTTTCCCTATACATTACCATGTATTGCAGGGAAAGTAAAAATATAAAATTTCGGAGTTTCCGTCTGAATTTAAAAAACAGTCTATCTAGAACATTTGCTTATATACGTTTTGATATTTGTCATTATATATTTTGATAACAAAGCCGGTTATAAAGTTTCTTGAAAATCTTTTAATATTTGTAGCTGCTGTTGTGTACACAAGAAATCGATCACAGACATCAAGCAGACAGACAGACGGACATCACTCCAAAAATGTCCAGGAGGTCTTAAAACATAGAATGACATTAAACTCTGGAATTCGAAAATTTTCGTGATAACAATACTTTCTCTATATTACACGGTATGAAAAATTAAACATGACTTGCATTAAATATTTAACTTTCTCGTGCTATAAAATAGAGTACAGAGAAAATATTGTTTTCACGAAAATTTTCGATTTCGAGATTTTGATGCCGATATATGTTTTTGGACCTCCTAAATACGTTTTAACTATTTTCAGAGTAAAATCCATCTGTCTGCATTCATAAAAAAAAATCATTCTCCCAAACACGGTAAAATATATGTATTTAGAATATAAGAATAAATTATCTGTATTTAGAATATAATAATACACTTAAGAAATTGAAAACATTTAATCCCAGCCAAAGCCAGATAAATTTTCTAGTCCAATCGATTTCTAACAAATTTTCTAGCCCTCCTCTCCGTCCGTTTTTCTTTCTGTCTGTCTGTCCATAACGCTTGTCCAAAAATTTAGCTACGAATATAGCAAAATATCGCCAACATTGTGACTTTTTGAAAATGACGCCAAATTGATGAAAACGTGTCGTTTTGTGACAATTATGAATTTAATATAATACTTGATGCAAAATGTAATAAGTTTCACTGTTCCTGAGACTGGACCGTTTCGTTAGAGGGTTTAGTGTGTCGAAAATTAATCGTGTTTTATTGAAAGTAATTATGTTGTGATAGGGTATAACTGTCTGTCTATCTGTCCTACTTGACATTACATTTAGTAATTATTGAAAACTGTCGCCAAATTGACAAATTGTCGCCAAATCGACAGAAATTCAATATCTAAGAAAATTTACACTATTAATTTCTCTGATATTAACTGTCGCCTTGTGGAAATCATTAATTTAATATTCTTAATTTAAAATATAGTTTTATAAGTATAATGTAATATAGTGTTATATGTTAGTTATACGTTTAATATAGTGTTATATGTTAGTTATACGTTTAATATAGTGTTATATGTTAAAATATAGTGTAATATAGTGTAAAATATAGAACAATATTGTCCTTGGGCCAAATTCTTTTTGATAGGGGATCCAAGAGATCGTAAATTAAGTGCGTTTTGTTAGGGAATGATATAGAACATATGTATGTGTTTGAAATAATTATTTTCTCATCGGACAACCTGGAATATTGTAAAATGGCCCAAAATAGCCGAATATCTGAAAAGTTGAAATATCTGAAATACAATTTATCCTAGAACATAAAGTAACAGGGGTTGATCTTATTTTAAATTTAAACTACATTGCATTTCAAATTTAAAATAATTCTGTTTTCATTAGACAACGCGGAGTATTGTAAAATGGCGCAAAAGATCGGAATATCTGAAAAGCTGAAATATCTAGAAAACAATTTATCCTAGAACATAGAGTAACAGAGTTGATCTTATTCTAAGTTGCATAGCATTTTAAATATAAAATAATTATTTTCTCATTTGACAACTTGCAGTATTGTAAAATGGCGCAAAATGGCTAAATATCCGAAAAGTTGAAATATCTAGAAAACAATATGTCTTAGAACCTATAGAGTAACGGAGTTGATCTTACTCAATTCGTAATGAATATTTACTTATAAAATGAACATATAATTAACATTCTTTTAAACATGCTTAGTCTTTCATTACAGATTTTGTCGATTTTTGCAACTATTTAGAACAAAAAGGTAATTCTATTTTTTCCAATCGTAGCAAAATCGAATCAGCATCAAGATCACGCATAAATAGATTTAATTACGAAGTTTTAGGAAATTTAGTCAGACAGTTTTTGAACTACATACACTGCACACACACACGCAAAGAGACATCACGCTAAAAATAGTTTCTACGTATTCTAGAGTGTCTAAAACATGTAAATCCTTAAAAATAAAATTCCAACTCCTATTTTCTACGCCATTTCAATATTTTCCCTGTATCTTACCATGTATTGTAGGAAATCTAAAAATCAAAGTATTAAGAAACATTTTAGAGGATCCACTACTAAACGACAAATTATAAAAATGCATTTTTTTATACCCTGATGCTGATTCTGATATTTTAAACTGATTGATGATGCTGATTGTGATATTTTTGTGGAACCAAGCTCTTATTTTAAATTTTAAATTGCGTATTATTTTCATATTTCCGTATTGCTTTCACTTCACTTTCTTTCACATAGAATTCGAAGGCTCACATACTGGCACGAAGACTAAGCTTTTAAATGATTTTTTTTTTTATAGACGTATCGAATAGGACTGTCGATACACGTTGCTATTGTTCACTGTCATTATTCCGCAAACAAGTTTCAACACAGTTTCCTTTATCTTTTTTTCGCTACTGATACAGTTTAAACTTTAAATCTATTCTAAATTCTCTATTCAAATTCCTTCCTCGTCTTTCACAACACTTATAATACTATTTTCTTTTGTTCAACTGGTATTGCATTTGGATAGGCATACATTTGAAGAGGAAATTGGCTGTTGTAGTTTTATCTTAGTTTCAAGTACTATTTATTCCAGTTGGTAGTAAGGATTAGATTTCTTTTTATTTCTAAGAACAAAATCATGAGTATTCAAATATTAGATTATCCTTCATTTTCATTGTTTATTGCTTTCAGGATTGTGGACTCATTTTTCCCAACCTAAATAGCCCAGATCAAATGAGTTTTTCATGAGTTTTTGCAAATCCCTTTTAAAATTCTCATTTCAAAACATCTCATTTGAAAAAACACATGAAAAAACCTAGGTGGTTTGTTTTTCATGGGTACTCATACCTACTTCTACCCTACCCCCTCCAAAAAAAGGAAATATACATTTTCTGTGCTTTATTTAGATTATACCCATTAAAAGTTATGTACAAACATACAACAGTGTTCAACAAAAATTAAAAACAAAATTCTAAATAAGAATTATTTTTACTTTCTCATACGTAGTATTGAGAAAGTGTTGTTTTTTCACGAAAATTTTCGATTTCAATATTTTGTAGTATTGAGAAAGTATTGTTTTCACGAAAATTTTCATAAAAACAATACTTTCTCTACCCCAGCCCCTCCAAAAAAAGGAAAACATATTTTCTGTGCTTTATTTAGATTATACCCATTAAAAGTTATGTACAAACATACAGCAGTGTTCAACAAAACTAAATACAAAATTCTAAATAACCATTATTTTTACTTTCTCATACTTAGTATTGAGAAAGTATTGTTTTCACGAAAATTTTCGATTTCAATATTTTGATGCCAATATATGTTTTAAGACCTCTTGAACACGTTTTGACTATTTCTTGTGTAGACGATAGCAGCCAAAATATTTATGGATTTTCACAAAGCTCTATATCCGGATTTGTTATCAAAAAATCTTAAACTAGATAGAGTTTTTTTTTAATTCGGTCCAAAATTTCGAAATGTATTCGAAATTATATATTCTTTTAACATGACAGCATAGGACAAAATTTGACATAATCATGCCAAAAAGAGTTTATTTATGGATAAAGGATCACGAGACTTTATAGTTTCAATCATTGTTGTGAAAAATAGCCGCAATACAATATTTTGTTCGTGACGTCATTAGCTCCCACCCCCCTTCATGGAAAATTCGGGGATATATTTCAATTATGGTATCAATCCACAGATTTTTTCCATCTCTTTAACCTAACCCTTTATTTACGGGTAGTACAGCGTCCATCTCTAATAAAGAACCTCCCAAAAAGACAGATATTTGACATACCCTATCTCAAACAGTTCGATTCCCCTTTGCAGGCATTGGCGTCCATGGACGCTAGTGTCTTCAAAAGGGGATCGAACTGTTTGAGATAGGGTATGTCAAATACCTGTCTTTTTGGGAGGTTTTTTGTTAAGGATTGGCGCTGTCCCATCCGTAAGCAAAAGGTTAAAATGAAGGGTAACACACTATAGTTGTAATCATATAGACCCACGATACCGATTTTTCAAATATTTTCTTGTATGTAAAATTTGAAAAAAAAAATGAATTCTGGAATGAGAAAGTCGAAGTAAGCCAAACTCCAGTCAATTTTATTTAGAATACGTGTGAATAATTCAATTAAATTTTAACATTCTCCTGCTTAGTGGTCCAAAGGCGTTCATTTAGGGTGTACCCATACCATTTGTTCATTTGCTTAAAAAAGTGATTGCTCAAAAGCAGTCGAAGCGCGACTACTTCTTTGAAAAATTGAATGCGTGAATTTTATTAATACCTGCTTTAAATCAAGCAACGTCAGGTACATTTTCTAATTGTACATAACGACATGTGTCAATACAGCAAATTATCACTCCAAGTGATCCATTTTAAGTTTTCTATTTTAAAAGAATGCACTGAATTTATTACGATTACTAGTAATCACCTAATATAACTTTTCTTTAAATTTAATTCAAATAGGTGTGAAACTTTCCTTCCCAAACATCTGCGTAAGATCTTAAAATCCCGAAAAAACGAAAACAAAAACTCCGAAAACCCTGAAAAAAGAAAAAATCCCGGTAAAATCTCCAAAATCCCAGATGGGATGAGTGTTTTCTAAAAAAAACGAGTTTTTGACAACTTTGTTGTACTTCCAATTAGTCCCTGATTAATAATTTTGAGGTCCCAAGACCAGCAATATTTTGATCTCCTTTGTTTATGGTATAGATGATTCAGAAATTTTATTTAACAAATTTACAATCTACTTCTGTAAAAAAATGAAAACGCATTATCTTTGCAAAAATTAGACCAAATAAATTAGCTGTATAATCCGTTAAATAACAGGGAGGGGAAGTCACAGTTATGATGGAAAAAATTAGCGTAACTGATTAAAACTTGGATCTGTCATGTGGAATCTTAATCTTAATTCACGATTTGGGTATATATGTTTCTCTGTTTCTTCTATTTGTGTCTATTTCGTCTTTTTTGACTTCGGATTTATTGGTTGTCTTACACTGGCGAAGGATATCTAGCGTATTGTCGAAACAGTTGTATGTTGCATTTTTATTGTATTTGTACTTTAATATTTTGCTCAAGACTTCTGTATAAGAAGTGTGTTTTCAATCTTATATACTATTTAAGTAGATAACCTTTTAACTAATAGATATCATAAAAAACAAATCTAATAATAAAATAGAATACTCCCTTGGCGCTTCCAGGGTTTAAAAAAAATTATATAATCCCGCGTTACTAGATAATTAATAAATACTAGTAATTGTACTCGCCGTTTTTCGGGACTTAAATCTTACCCCACTTATCTACCAAAGCTATCTATCAATACCCATATATTGACAAATACTTTTGTCAAATGGATATTGACAAACAAAAAATCAAATCAGAGTTACACCTTTTTTTTCTTTTTTAAGAACGCAGAAAGGACCGTAAATATGGTTGTTAAAAACGTCGTACCTTTTTAACACTTTACAACATAGTTGAAAATTGCTTATGACTTTGTTTATTCTGTCTGTCTGTCCGTTCGTGCGATAACTGCCGTAAAAATGACTTTATCAAAATGAAATTTTAGTACGTTGTTGAGGCGGTCTGTGGGTTATATGAGAATGTAAATGAATAATATCACCCAATTACTTTTGGATTGAACCCGGGTTGAAAAAACGAAATACATTACATCCTATGGAACCCAATTTTTCAAACACTTTCACAAATTGCTTCGAAAGTTTTAGGAAGTATTCAAATTACACTTTAAAATATATAAAAAAAAATTCAGCAAAATATGTTCGGTAGTTTTTTAAACAAAAGTTAAAATAATAATTACACCCACATAATATGAAGAGATCACGTGACTCATTTCAAAATAAAATATGGCATCCATCTTTTCTCCCAGAGTAAAAATCGTGATTTTTAAAGTTCTTTTAAAAATATATTTTGTGTTGCATCCGTCCTCAAACCGCTTTATTTTTTATTCATTTTTGTGCATCTATAGTCTGCGCCAACACAATTACAATATTTTTTAGTTTAAATGGTGATCAAACTTTGATTATTTCTACAACGAGCCTAATTTTAATGACTGCGGAATGTGAACAAGTGTGATTGTAAAGATGACTTGTATATGAATTGGTGAATTTTTTCACGCAAAATTATTTTACTCTGGAGTCTGGAATAAAAATGTATGAATGAAATATACACTGCTTTTACATAGAGAACCAGACGATTTATATTTCTATGACGTCATTTGAGATAAAGTTCATTTTTTTTCGATGAAGCTTTAAATTTCAAAGTAAAATAAATTATCGTAGTTCTGTGATAATTAAAAAAAATATCACAGCTGAAATAACGTGGCATCCATCTTGTGTCAAAATCGTGATTTTTGAATTTATATTTAATTTATATTTAGTGTTGTATCCATCCTAAAACCGCTTTATTTTTGCTTAATTTCTGTGCATCTATATTCTGAAACAACACAATTACAATATATTTGAGTTTAAATGATCGTCAAACTTTGATTATTTCTACAACAAAGTCTAATTTTAACGTATGCAGAATGTAAACATATCAAGCTGTAAGATGAGTTGTATAAGAATTGCTGAATTTCTTTAACGCAAAATTATTTAGCTCTGGAGTCTAAAATATAGCTGATATGACTGAAACATTCATTGATTTTACATAGAGGAGCAGACGATTTTATAGCAGACTTTTTCGTTGGAGTTTTAAGCATAGAGTTAAATTACTTTTACCTCCATGGTTTTAAGTTTTTAAGTAAAATAAATTATTGTAGTACTGTGTTTTATTTTTTATTCCATTCCTTTCATTCATTGAAAGGAATGGAATAAAAGTGTACGAATGAAATATTTACTGCTTTTAAATAGAGAGCCAGGCGATTTATATTTCAATGACGTCATTTGAATAAAGTTCATTTTTTTTTCGATGAAGTTTTAAGTTTTCAAATATAATAAAGTCTTGTAGTATTGTGAAAATTTTAAAAATATTACCGCTGAATATATCGCATTTTAGAGATGTTTAAATAAAATTGCTACAGTTGGAAAGTGTTTCATAATCAGTGCTTTATGCATGATTGATCTTTCTTGTATTTAGTGTTGCATCTGTGCTAAAACCGCTTTATTCTTTATTTTTTTTCTGTGCATCTATATATTGTGCCAATGCAATTACAATATTTTGGAATTTAAATGATCATCAAACGTTGATTATTTTTACAACGAAATCTAATTTTCACGTATGGAGAATGTAAACACATCAAGCTGTAAGATGATTTGTATAAGAATTGCTGAATTTCTTTAATGCAAAATTATTTATCTCTGGAGTCTGCAGTATAGCTGATATAATGAAACATTTGTTGATTTTACATAGAAAAGCAGACGATTCTATAGTGTTGCTTTTTCGATGAAGTTTTAAGCATGGAGTTAAATTACGTTTACCTCCATGGTTTTAAGTCTTTAAATAAAATAAATTATTGTAGTATTGTGATGAGTGAAAGGAATGGAATAAAAGTGTATGAATGAAATATTTACAGCTTTTACATAGAGAGCCAGCCAATTTATATTGTAATGACGTCGCTTGAATAAAGTTCATTTTTTTCGATGAAGTTTTAAATTTTCAAATAAAATAAATTATTGTAGTATTATGAAAATTTTAAAAATATTACTGCTGAATGTATCGCATTTCAGAGATGTTTAAATAAAATTGCATTGCAGTTGGAAAGTGTTTCATAAACGATGCTTTATGCATGATTGATTTTTTTTTTTTTTTTTTTTTTTTCTTTTTACTCTGAATTTCGATTTTGAACGCGTACCCATTTAAAAGGAACGAGCACAACACTGCGGTGATACTATAGGCTCGTTCTATACAGTACGCCAGACAACTGCAGACAAATGCTGATGTATTAACTTCTGCATTGCTTCAAGGTAGTTGAATTCTGATTCAGCAGAAGTAGAGATAGGGAACTGTTATGAGTCACCATTTTTGGGACATTCTTCTATCAGCAGCTTGTCTAATCATTTCGTATTCTGACGGTTAATTTCCTTTTTATCTGCATCCATACAATGTTTTTATTCATATATGTAAAAATATGATGGTTGCAGAAGTTCCTTTCTATCGTATAGCATTACGACTTATAGGGAATAATATATCAGCCTATATTCCCTATACACCTGGACTCTTTAGTACCGGACAAAAATTTAAATTTTGGTATTTTTGAAATTTCGATATTTTTAATTTTTAAAACCGAGATACCTAAATGGACGCGACTATTTTTGAATTGTGAAATACATAACATTTTGCTTACAAGAAAAATTAAAAAAAAAATTGTAAAAATAACATAAATTATGCTGAAATTTAATATGTAATTTTTGTCTTTCTTATTAACCACTTAAGCGTTTATTACTTCCCTTATATACATAGTATAATGTATACGGAAAGTATTATGACGAGGTCGAAAATTCGAATTCGAGTTTTCGACGGGGGAGCCCATTTCAAGCATCCCTGATCACGAATCGAACATTTTTGAAGTGATGTCTGTGTGTGTGTGTGTCAGTGAGTCTGTGGAGACGATAACTGACGAACGAATAGACCGATTCAAACGAAATTTGGTACAAAAATCACACTCCGTAAACACTGGAAGCCTATTGTTTTTATACGCAATCGAATGTTCAGAACCCCCCCTAAATTTTCGAGTGAAATATTGAAAAAATCGTCAGAAAATCAAACCCGCTAATAAAGTTACGCAAATAGACATTTCTTATGTAATTTTTCATTAGACAACGATTGACATAAATTTTAGAACGCTAACATAAACCGTTCTCGAGATATTGCACATTTTTGGAAAAATTATCAAAAAGTCATATAAAATAAAAAAATATATTTCCTATTGAGAAACATGTTCACTTTTCATATGTAATACCATGCGATAAATTGGGTGACATCATTCTCGTGGATCTAGCTCGTTCCATTCATGAAAAAAGATACTTCGAGTAATACTTTTGTATTTGATCGCCAATAGTAATTTATCTGCTGTAAGAATAACTTATTTCTTCGTCCATAATGCTTGGCGAGATTTTGGCGGAATGTCGCCAACTTGGCGATTTTTTGAAATGTTGCCAAATTAACGAAAATCTCGCCAAATGGATAAAAATGACGTTAAATCAATGAAAATGACGACTAATTGGCGAAAATTCAACATCTTGGAAAGAATATAAGTATCTACTATAAGAAAAAACCAATTTTTTTTACTGTAAAAGTAGTAAATTCATTACATTATATAAGGAAAGTCATGTGTTGCCCACATCAGATTTTTTTTTAATAAAACAACTTATTTTAAAACTGAAACTTAGTACTTTAATGCATTGCCTACCCCCCCCCCCCCCTAAAAATAAGTGTTTCCACTGAAACTATCCTCTAACACTGAAATTCAAGCCTCCCCCTTGAATTTCCCAAAAGCCCTGCTTGGATTTCCATTTTATCCACGGCCCTATTTCAGGTAAATACATCAATTTGTTTACTTCATTTATGAACAGCCTGTGGGGAAAACATTTATGGATCAGCTGCTGGTCTAATCTCTTTTCATTATGGCAATTAATTCCTTTATTAGCTTCATACATACATACATACGTACGTAATTTCTTTCACGTTCAACAGCTGTTTCTGTTGTAGGGTAAAACGAAGTAGAGGTATGTACAGGTTCCGGCCTGAACATCGGATGCAAACTTAACAAGGTCCAAGAGCAATACTATTTGTTTTAGGCCGGACCGAGCGTTCGGATTTGTATTATTTCAGGCACATTTCGCGTTCTAAATTAACTGGAGTGACTCGATTTTCTCATACCAAATTTTTTTTTTCAAATTTTGCAAGAAAAATTTTTTAAAATCGGTATCGTGAATCCAAATGATTGCAACTATAGCTTGTTACCATTCACTTTAAAGGGCTTGAAAAAATCTTTTGATTAATATTATATTTAGATTTATAGCCATACCCAATGTACCCTCCGGGGGTAACTTCCGCGGCTAATGACGTCACGAACAAAAGACATTTGTGTCGCGGCTATTTTCCACAACAATGGTTGAAATTATTATGTTTCGTGATCATTAAGCCATAAATAACCCCTTTTATGCATGATTATGGTAAATTTTGTCCTAAGCTGCTATGTTAAGAAAATATAAAATTTCGAAGTTTTAGCTCAAATTTAAAGAAAAATCTGATGTGGGCAACACATGATTTTCCTTATATAATGCTATGAATTTACAACTTTTACAGTAAAAAAAAATAGGTTATTCTTATAGTAGATATTTATATTCCTTCCAAGATATTGAATTTTTATCAATTAGTCGTTATTTTCATTGATTTAGAGTCATTTTTATCCATTTGGCGAGATTTTCATTAATTTGGCAATATTTAAAAAGTCGCCAAGTTGGCGACATTCCGCTAAATTCATTGCCAAAATCTCGCCAAGCGTTATGAACGGAGAAATAAGTTATTCTTATAGTAGATAAATGACTATTGGCGTTCAAATGCAAAAGTATTACTCAAAGTATCTTTTCTCATGAATGGAACGAGTTAGATCCATGAGAATGATGTCACCAAATTTATGGCATGATATTACATATGAAAAGTAAACATATTTTTCAACAGTTAATATTTTTTTTTTAATTTTTGGGATTTTTTGATAAATTTATTTGAAACATGGGCAATATCTCGAGAACGGTTCATGCTAACGTTCTAAAGTTTATGTGAATCGTTTTCTAAAGAAAAATTACATAATAAAGGTCTATTTGGGTAACTTTATTAAAGATTTTGATTTTCTGATGATTTTTTCAAAATTTCACTCAAAAATATAGAGGGTTCTGAATATTCGATTGTGTTTAAAAATAATAGGCTTCCAGTATTCACAGATTGTGGCTTTTGTACCAAATTTCATTCGAATCGCTCCATTCGTTCCGGAGATATCGTCTCCACAGACTCACTGACACACATACACACACATTTTCACACACACACACACACACACACGCACATACTTTCACATACACACACGTACACACAGACATCACCTCAAAAATATTTGATTCGTGAGCAGGGATGCTTTAAACGTGCTCTCCCGTCGAAAACGCGAATTCGAATTTTCGACCCCGTCACAATACTTTCCTTATACATTATTGTATATAAGGAAAATAAAAATTCTATCTAGATATAGATGTTTTAATAACATGCCGGATATAAAGTTTCGTTAAAATCTATTATAATATTTGTGGCTACTATTGTGTACACAAGAAATCGACCACAGACATCAGACAGACGGATATCACTTCAAAAGTACTCAAAACGTGTTCAAAAGTTTTAAGATACATATTGGCAACAAATTCTCGAAATCGAAAATTTTCGGGAAAACAATATTTTCTCAGTACTACGTATGAAAATTAATAATCTATGTAATGTGCACTGAACTGACTAACTGAGTGAATGAGGGGGTGATGTACCAAAATTATTAAGCACTTTCACTCTAGTTACAATCTTTGTTTCAGTGCCATTCGATCCGTCTCAGCTTCGAGACTAAGGGAAAAATTTAAAATTTCGAAAAATAGAATTAGGGGCGACGGTGAAAAGGAATAAAAAAATAATAAAAAAAAAACCGCACAATCACTTTGCTTAATTTTATATATATATATATATATATATATATATATATATATATATATATATATATATATATATATATATATATATATATATATATATTGAGCACTTTCATTACAGCTAGAATCTTTGTTTCGGTCTTATTCTATTCGTTTTTGCTCCAAAGTTAACGAAAACATAATTTGAATATTTCGAAAAATCGAATTGTGAATGACAATGCAAAGGAATAATTAAAACACTCAAAATCATTTTTCAAAATAATGGAGAATTTCCATTCGAGCCAAATTCTCGGTTTTGCTTTCATTCGATCCATGTTAGCTTCCATATCAACAAAAAAAAATCGAAAGTTTTCGATTTAATTACGATAGCGATACAAAGGGATTTTCAAAAAACTTACACTACTTCGCCTCTCAAAAACGTGTTCCATTCCATTTTTATGCTTACATTTGAAACGGTTTTTAATATTAAGAACTTTTATTAAGTATGTGTGACATGTAGTGGCCACTATCCATTCAGAATGTGTGAAGCGCGGGTGACTAGTTATAATTATATTCAATGTTAAGTTTATAATATTTAGACTTCGTTTATGTTTTAGAGAGTTACAATTGAATATGGATACCAAATACAGGAGCTGATTTATATACATGGAGTGAAACTCTTCTTGAGGATCCTATGACGTCATCATACATTGTGCCGTTAAAGTTACAATCATGCGAAGCCTGCGAGTAACATTTTCAGATCAACTGTTTGTACGAACTCTAGCTTAGAAAAATATACTCCAATAGACACCAAACTTTGCAGATCTATTTATACAAAATATTAGTTACTGTTGATTTTCAAGATGATCGGTTGAAAAAACAATGTCAAGAATGTTGATGATAACAGGGAATGGGACTTGATAATCGTCAAGAAAAGGTGTGTAATTTGCCTTATGTAGGTGATAAATGTAAATAAAGGTTATCGCTTTGTTTGGGAGTGTCACTATTTAGGCTAACCGTTTAACTCGTTTGCGTGAGTTCTTGCTTTTGAATGCATACTCCATAATTAAGGCGATTCATAAGTAAACTTTTCGATGTAATCAAATTACAATAAGTCACTTCTTATTGTTTTAATAATAATAAAAAAAAATGATAAGCAACAAGAAAATAATTATGAAATATAAAATTGGAAATTCTGCTTTCTGATTGGCTCTCTCAGATGAGCTCTTAATCCAGGACTTGGGTATATAAGCCATTCTGCATCTTCTATTTGTGCCCGCCCTAACAGCGGAAAAATCTACTAAATACCTAGGTGTAACGTTAGACTCCCACCTAACTTGGAAGCTGCACGTAACGAACATAATCAAAAAAGCGTATATAACCATAGGAGCCAATGATATACCCAATGATAGGAAACCCAATGATAGGAAACGGAAATCTAAGTTATCAAAATAAATTCCTAATTTATAAATCGGTCATCCGCCCGGGAATGATGTATGCAGCACCCGTATGGGGATATGCCTGTAAAACTACCATAGACTTATTAGAGACAAGACAAAACAAAACTCTAAGGATTATAAGGAAAGCCCCTAGATACTTAAGAAACTCGGTAATTAGGAAAGACTTAAAAATAAAAACTGTTAGAGCCCAAATTAAAAAGTTAGCGCTTAAATTCTACAAAAATCTGCCATCTGTCCCAAATGAACTATTATTTAATCTGCATGACTATGATCATCGCAAGGCTAAATCTCGTAAGAGACCCCGCTCGGTACTTAACTTTGATATTCGGTACTAGGAACGCCCCACCTTAATCAGTTGATATTAAATAAAACTCGTCATCTTTGCTTTTCTACAAAATGTCTTAAATCCTAAACTGCTAAAATGCTAGGTAACCCTCAGATCTGCATCAACCCCCCAAACTGCTTAAACTCTAAATGTGCAACAAACTGCCACACTAGGAGCTAGGTCAAACAATAAAAACAGTAAATCAAAAACCTCGAACCTCCAACTATGGACCAATGAAATAATGTCACAGTATGAAGATAAGAACCACACCTAGAGATTGGAGATTAAAGGCGCTTCGCGCCTGGTGCTCTGTTCTGGACGAAACTCTATTCTATTTGTGCCCATTTCGTTTTATTCGACTTCTGGTTTGTTGGTTCTCTTGCACTGATGAAGAGGGATCCAGCATATTCTCGAAACAGCTATATGCTACGTTAATATTTTATTTGTACTTATATACGTTGCCCATGTTTTCTTTATACTTTGCACAAAGTGTTTTTTATTTATTCAATGTTATATATTTTCTGCGATAAATGTCTCACTTTTCATAAGGAGTACAGTTTGGAGAAAACTCAAATTTCGGGATTCAGTTATTCAGAACCACAGTTTCTCGGTATAGAAATAACAAGAAAGATTAATCATGCATAAAACACTGATGATGAAACACTTTCTAACTGAGATACAATTTCATTTAAACATTTCTAAAATGCGATACATTCAGCACTCATATTTTTTTAATTATCACAGTGCTAAAATAATTTATTGCATTTGGAAACTTAAAATTTCATTAAAAAATCTGACGTAGGCAACACATGACTTTCCTTATATAATGCAATGAATTTGCTGCTGTTACAGTAAAAAAAAATAGGTTATTCTTATAGTAGATACTTATATTCTATCCAAGATATTGAATTTTCGTCAATTAGTCGTCATTTTCATTGACATAGCGTCATTTTTATCCACTTGGGGAGATTTTCTTTAATTTGGCAACATTTAAAAAAAATCGCCAATTTGGCGACATTCCGCCAAATTCGTCGCCAAAATCTCGCCAAGCATTATGGACGGAGAAATAAGTTATTCTTATAGCAGATAAATGACTTTTGACGTTCAAATACAAAATTATTATTCAAAGTATCTTTTCTCATGAATGGAACGAGCTAGATCCACGAAAATGATGTCACCAAATTTATCGTATGATATTACATATGAAAAATGAACATGTTTCTCAACAGTTAATTTTTTTTTTAATTTATGGGTTATTTTGATAAATTTATTTGAAAAATGTGCAATATCTCGAGAACGATTCGTACTAGAGTTCTAAAGTTTATGTTAATCGTTTTCCAAGGAAAAATTGCATTAGAAATGTCTATTTGCGTAACTTTATCAAAGGTTTTAACTTTTTTATGATTTTTCAAAATTTCACTCGAAAATTTAGGGGGGTTCTGAACATCCGATTGCGTATAAAAACAATAGGCTTCCAGTATTCATGGATTGTAATTTTTGTTCCAAATTTTGCTCGAATCGCTCCATACGTTCGTCAGTTATTGTCTCCACAAACTCACACACTGACATCATCTTAAAAACGTCTGATTCGTATTCAGGGATGCTTGAAACGTGCTCTCCCGTCGAAAACTCGAATTCGAACCCGTCACAATACTTTCCTTATACATTATACATTATATGTATATATAAGGAAAGTACAAAGGCAATGCTGTAAAGTCGTCTATTTCTCTATGTAAAAATCAATGAATATTTTATTCATATCACTTACATTACAGACACCAGAGCTAAATAATTTTGTCTTAATAAAATTCAGCAATTCTTATACGACTTATCTTACAATTGCTTGATTTGTCTACATTCTGCATATGTAAAATTAGGCTTCGTTGTAAATATGATCAAAGTTTAGTGATCATTTAAAATAAAAAATATTGTAATTGCGTAGTTCACAGAATTTAGATACATAGGCAATATGCAATAAGAAAGCGGTTTTAGTACGAATGCAACTCTAAATACAAATATAAGCTTTCTTTAAAAATTACGATTTTCACTAAGCGAGAAAAAAATGGATGCCATATTTTATTTTGCAATGAGTCACGTAATCTCTTCATATAATATGGGTTTAATTATTATTTCAATTTTTATTGAAAAAACTACTTAACTACTTAATATATTAATGAAATGTTTTTTACACATTTTACGTGATAATTTGAATATTTCCTAAAATTTTCAAAACAATTTCTTAATTTTAACTCCACTTAAAAAATGTTTGAAAAATTAGGTCCCATAGAGTTCAATGCATTTAATTTTTTCAAACCGGGTTCAATCCAAAACTAATTAGGTGACATTATTCTTTTACATTCCCGTATGTCTCACAGACAGCCTCAACAACATACTAAAATTTCATTTTGATAAAGGCATTTCTACGGCAGTTATCGTGCGAACGGACAGACAGACAGACAGGTAGACAGACAGACGAAATGAACAAAGTCATAAACACTTTTCAATTATGTTGGAAAGTGTTTAAAATGAAGTCCATACCGAGCAATGTTTACTTTCTCATACTATACAATATAGTATAAAGGAAATATTGTTTTCACAAAAAGTTTCGATTTCAAGATTTTGATACCAGTTTATGTTTTAGGGCCTCCTGAGCACGTTTTGACTATTTTTTTAGTGATGTCCGTCTGTCTGTGTTCGATTTCTTGTGTACATGATAGCTACCACAAGTATTAACGGATTTTCACGAACCTTTATAACTAGCTTTGTTAAAACGAAAAATCTAGAACTAGATTGAAACTCAAGAGAAAACTACGAAACTTATTCGAAATTTTATATTTTCTTAACATGGCAGCATATAAGGCAACATTTGACATAATTATGCATAAAAAAGACTCACAAATCTCTATAGTTCAATGACCATGAAACTTAGCAGTTTCAATCGTTGTGGTGAAAAATCGCCTAGATACAATTTTTGTATTCATGATTTCACTAGCCCCCTCTTGGAACAAGTTGCACATCCCCCACCGAGTGTGTACATTGTCAAACTTAGTATCATTCAAAATATTTTTCAAGCCCTTTAAAATGAAGAATAACATGCTATAATTGTAATCATATGGATCTAAAATACAGATTTTTAAAATACAGATTTTTGCTTGCAAAATTTGCGAAAAAAATTACAAGCTACTTCAAAATGGATTTTGTATGAAAAATTCGAATTCAATCTTACTCCAGTTAATTACAATAACTTTCAGAATTTTTTTTAAACATGTAGAATTGTATAAGGAACAAAGTTGACAGATATATTTCCAATTTTATGGATTAAGGTTTTGTCGTTTATAAAATATAATTCATTTAGATACAAACTTTGAATAAAAATAAAACAATAGTGCTTAAGTTAGTAAACTCGAAAAAATTTAATTTTTCTCCAATTCATAACAGCATATAAATTAAGAAATTATATTTGTTACTTAAAGTCTCTATACTACTCGAAGTAAGGCTAACTTAAATACACTGTCTACGCTAGGGCGCGGTAGCCCAGTGATTAGCGCGCGGGAATTGTACTCGGTCGGCCCAGGTTCGATTCTCGCCAGTCCCAAAACTGCCGCCGTGTTCACACGGAGTACGATCATGTTAAACATGTGGGTCCATAAGTCCTTCCGAGAGGTTAGTGGTAGGGGAAGGAGGGTACGGTCCCTGTGGATGCCTCCCCCCACTGGGTTCCGGTCTAAATTGGGTTTTCACTTCCCGGCCGTCCAAACAGTTACCTTACACCTTTCTGGTAGGTTGGGCGGTCTGGGTCTCAACAACAACAACACTATCTACGTTATTACCGGCTAATTACCCAGTTTCTTATTCATGCACCTATTATGCATGCATTTGTTCTCATAACAAAGGAATTTCCTTTAATTATCAAGTTAGAATAGTTTTTTTATTGAAATATAGAAAAGTATGTGTAGAATTTTGAATATTTATCTTAGAAATCGATTTATTTGAACTCAAACCGTTGGTTTTATAATAAATAATATTAGTTTTAAATTATTATGAGAGTTTATCAGATGGACTATATAACATAGAGAAGGCTTACTATTTATCCTATATATCTATATATAAAGAATAAATAATTAACTAGAATGTAGCTCTGACCGACTTTTTCATACCAGAACCTATTTTTAAGTAACTTGTGATTTTTTATTTTATTTTATTTTATTTTATTATTATTATTATAAATATTATTATTTTCAAGAAAAATATTGAAAAAGCTGTTAGTCCAAAAGATCATAATTATAGAATGTTACCTTTTATTTTAAAGGACTTAAAAAATATCTTGATGAATACCAAATTTTGACAATGTAACCCTTCGAGAAGGGGAAAATTACTGGTCTTCACGAAGGGGCTAATGACGTCACAGACACAATAAAATTATACCGCTGCTATTTTTCATTACAATGATGAAAACTGTTAAGTTTAGTGGTCATTGAACCACGAATAACCCTTTTTATATAGAATTATGCCAAATTTTATCCTATGCTGCCATGCTAGAATCTATTTTTAAAGAGCTTGTGATATTTTTTAATTTTACAAGAATTTTTTTATTAAAATATGTATTGTTGGTCAAAATGATCACGATTATAGCATGTTACAATACATTTTAAAGGGCTTGAAAAAATATTTCGATCGAGACCAAGTTTAACAATGTATCTACTCGAGGGGGGGGGCGGGAATCTATTAATTTGTGACAGCTATCTTGTATATAAGAAATCGAACACAAACAAACGTCAGACAGACGTACATCACTCTAAACATATTCTAAACTTTTTCAGGAGGTCCTAAAACATATCGTCGCATCAAAATCTCGAAATCAAAATTTTTTGTGAAAACCATACTTTCTCTTGTAAGAAAGTAAAAGTAGTATATATCAAGTTTTTGCTATAGTATAAATTATTTACCAAGTATTAGCATTTTTGGTAAAAGTCTTGAGAGTTTCTAGAATTTTTATTTAGTTATTATTTTTTTTTATATACATAGTACAATGTATAGAGAAAGTATTGTGACGGGTTCGAAAATTTGAATTTGAGTTCTCGACTGAAGAGCAAATTTCAAACATCCTTGAACTCAAACCGAACATTTTTGAGGTGATGTCTAAGTGTGTGTGTGTGTGTGGAGGAGGGGGGAGCGATATCTCACAAACGAATGGAACGTTTTGAAGAAATTTGGTACAAATATTGCATACGGTGAATACACGAACACTATTAATTTTAAACGCAATGGAATGTTCGAAGGACCCCTCGAATTTTCGAATGAAATTAAAATAAAATTTTAAAATCAGAGTCTTTTAATAATGTTGCGTAAATTATCATTTCTTATGTAATTTTTTATCAGAAAATAAATGACACAAACTTTAGAAGACTAGCATGAACCGTTCTCAAGAATTCTTCTTTTTAATAAATTTATCTTACATAATAAAGGAAGATGTCTGTGTGTGTGTGTGGCGAGAAATCTAAACATTGTACACCATGAAATTTGATACATAGGTAAGTCCGAACCAGAATAGGTGCACCTTAGCGTTATTATTACTATTATTTCTTAATTAGTTTTTTATGTTTTATCCCGAGTTTGTGCAATATTTAAATCGATTCCTTAGCGACTTAAAATATTATCACAGAGTTTCATCTCACAGAGGCACCATCTGAGAGATCGAAAAATTATCTTTCATACAAATTTTAAAAGACATCCATACGATTCATTGTACGATTAATAGATGCATGTTCGAGAATTTAAAAGATATATATATATATATATATATATATATATATATATAAGCAAGCTTCCATAAATTCTTGGTTTCCATACCTTTGATTTTAAAGACCTATTTAATAATATTGTCATTAAAGATTTATATAAAGTTATTATCTCCCTTTATCATGAATATCTATCTTCCAATAATGTCGTATTTAATGTCAAAAACTTTCCTATGCTCTTGCACTTTGTGTTATACAACAATTATATTATCCAAGGTGATAACATTTATTTACAAACATCTGGTGTACCACAAGGTGGCTGTAGTAGTAGTATACTCGCTAACTTTATTATGATGAATGTCATTTTAACTCTAATTCATATATTATATATAGATATGTTGACGACTTAATTTGTATTATCATTGATGATTCCTATCCTATTAATATTGATTTTTACCCATCTAACCTAGAATTAATTCTTAATGAGCCTAGCGTTAGTCAAACTGTAAATTTTTTAGACCTAAATTTAGATACACTCAATAATCATGTAATCACCAATCTATATGATAAAAAAGATTCTTACAACTTCACTATCATAAAGCCATGTCTTTGATATTTTGTCCCGTTTCCGGACCACTCCCACGCACGGGGGAGGGAGGGCAGTCCGCCCCCACGTGTCCGTTGTTATCTGAAACTTTAAATATATAACACAGGGGATTTTTAGCATGCGCTAGAAAAAATTGAGTGCGGGAACGATGTTTGTTCAAAAAAGGCATTTCGGAAGGAAGTATTATTTAAGTAGCGAGCGCTTATTTAACTTATTTATTAATAGTAGCCGCTTATTTAAGTAGCGAGCTCTGGATTTATTATCACGCCCGTTCAAATTTATTTATACTCACGGACAACGCCGGATGCATTTTCCAGTCAAAATTATTACGTAAAATTAAAAAAATATTAATTATCGTGAAATATGGTCACTTTTCATGCAATATTATGCGACACATTTGTTACCATCATTCTCGCGGATCTTGTTCGTTCCATTCACGAGAGAAGATAATACTTTTCTATTTTTACGACCAACAATTCGCCAAGCTCTTCTCTTCGTTTATGTGTAACGCTTGGCGATAAATTTGGCGAACTTGGCGACGCGTTTAGCGAGGTATCGTCAACTTGGCGATATGTTGTCCCAGATTGACGAAAATTTAGTCGAAATTGCAAAAATGACGAAACAATGAAATTGACCCAAAGTGATGAATTAATTATTAAATATTTTAATAATTATTTGAATTCTATTGTTTATTGCAGATGCTATCAATATTGATAATTGTGAAATTAGAGTTGCACGAAATATAAGTTAATTGGGTACTTTAAAATAGTCTTACATGTTGTCATCTGGAAATGCGTCCAATGTGCAATTCAGCGTTAAAAGCATTGTACCCTGGATGTTATACATCATTTTTTTCACTGTGAAAGAGGTAAATTAATTGCTTTATATAGACAACGTCATGTGCTACCCACATAGATTTTTTTTTATAATTTATCAGATATTTCCTCAAAACAGAACAAATCTCTTTTGCAAACTCTACAATACTATTTATTGAACCAGAAATAGAACAATTCAGCTGTATTTCTTTTAGCTCTCATATTATTCAGCGATATTAATGTTTATTTGTGATAACGACAAATTCATAAATTTAATCACGAATTCTTTTTATCGTTTTCTTGTTTTATTTTGAAATTTGACAAAAATATTCTGATATGATTATGTGAATTATTATGTAAATAATACAATATTCACATAACATGCTAAATATCGCATCCTGCTACGATAATTGTTCTTTTATGTTCGCAAACTTGCTATTGCAAAGAGTTGTATGAAGCTGGAAGTTGAAATCTATCCTACCGCTCTGGAATAAAATGTGTTGTGTAGGAAATGTAGATAACCTCTGTGTAATGTTGGCTTTCGGCTATTTACCTGGACTGGAAAGTTGAAAAGGAAACACCGAGTCGCTTAAAGCGCCACCTGTTAGAACAGGTATGGCTGAAGTTTTGAAGTTTCATCTCAAGTTCCTGTCAGAAGCTTAGAAGGCGCCTTTAGTCGCTACCGTGCTCGTTATCTTTAGTGGATTTTATAAACTGTGCCGTATTGTAGAGGTTAGAAACCAAGATGTCGAGTAATAAAGGATCGAATGGCGAAGTGGTAAGTTTTTATTATATAAAATTGCTTTTATGCAGTTGAATATAAAAAATAAAGTTGGAATTTTAATATAAACTCTAAAGATTTAAATTTTAATATAAAAATATCTCCTATTTCCTGATGATTTTTGCGTAATAATTGATGTGGTATGCAAGTACAAAAACTGGACATAATAATAATAATAATAATAATAATAATATATATATATATATATACACACACACACACACATATATATATATATATGATACTTTACTTTGGTACATAGGTCGCGAAAAATATACGTACAGTTATCATTTTCCGAATGGCAGCGAAGTTTACCTTAATTACATTGTTTAAAACACGTTGGTGAAAAGATAAAAAACTTTATAAATGGCTATATATTTTGAGGTAAAGAATGTATTTCTAGCCCCATGGTTATATAAAAAGTATTTTGATAATGATTGTTTATCATGGAATATGATGTACGAGAAAGTCAAGTGGAACTTGCACTTCAGATAATTGGTAATGAGTTAACAACAGATACTATGCATTAAAAGACACTAGAGTGTAGATGCTTTGCGCAGGTACAGTTATTTTCTATTATTGTCTCACATATTCCTATACATTTATGTTTTAAGTTGTTTAGTAAATTAACATAAATTGAGCGCCTTTTCATCAACCTTGCTGCCCCAACCGGGAATCGAACCACGGATCTTTGTACTGACCAATCAGCGCTTTACCGTTGAGCTACTGGGACGGAATTGCAATCGCTTATCAAAGTGGACTCTGCGCCTTTAAGGGTGAGCGTCAGTAAATCTTTTGCCCTATCCGCGCTTTGTTAACTTTCGCGGCACACATTTTTCGCCGAAATTCTGCTCAAACAGTTGCGAAATATTTTCTGAAAGATAAAATGCAATGCTTAGATTAGATTAAAACTAAATTTAATACCCAATAAAACATAGAATATATTTTTTATTTTAATTCAAAATATTTTTGGTTCTGCCATCTGTTGTCATAATTTAATTCATACCGACTATTTTTATTTTTTAATAAACATTTTTAAATGCCTCTTCCTTCTAATACGCTATTAAATACAACAGATCATATATAATAATGCCACAATCACGGAAACGTAATTGAACTTGGACTTGAAGACAAAGGAACTTGAAGACAAAGCTGCAGTCCTCAGTGATGTACATTCGGATCCTCCTTATCAAATTTATAGAACGAGAAATTACCTTTCCGTGGTTGTGGCATTATTATATATGATCTGTTGTTGTATTTAATACTGTATTAGAAGGAATAGATATTTAAAAATGTTCATTAAAAAATAAAAATAATCAGTATGAATTAAATTACGACAACAGATGGCAGCACCAAAAATATTTTGAATTAAAATAAAAAATATATTGTATGTTTTATTGGGTATTAAATTTAGTTTTAATATAATCTAAGCATTGCATTTTATCTTTCAGAAAATATTTAGCTACTGTTTGAGCAAAATTTCGGCCAAAAATGTGTGCCGCGAAAGTTAACAAAGCGCGGATAGGGCAGAAGATTTACTGACGCTCACCCTTAAAGCGTTATAAAATAATTACTTTGATATTATCTAGATTAAACCTTAGTGCATTTGGCGACTTTTCAATGCGTTGAATAATGTGTACATATAATGTGAAAGCTATATAATTTTCTAGAAAAATTATTAAAATTTAGTCATCTGTAAATCAAATTATTCCTGATGTGCTATGTAACTATGATTTTATGCATTTTTTGATAAATTTATGTTTAACTTATTCAATAAACCAATACAAAGAAAACATAGTTTCATCTTAGTTAAAATGTCGTAAAATAATCGTGTCAAATATTCGGGACTTGACGTTTTAATAGTGTATGTTTCTTGGCCCATTATCATCAATTGATTTCGACGTTGAGAAGTTTGTAGATAAAATTAAGCATCGAAACAATCTCTTCGTGGCACTAAATAATTCTCGGTATTTAAATAAATATGAATGTGAACCTGGAATGATCAAGTTTCTATGTTCACAAAAGTTTACAAATATAAGATATTGCTCTTTTCTATAAAAAAAAAATCTGATGTGTGCAACACATGACTTTCCTTATATAATGTAATTAATTTACTACTTTTACAGTAAAAAAAAGTAGGTTTTTCTTATAGTAGATACTAATATTCTTTCCAAGATATTAAATTTTCGACAATTAGTCGTCATTTTTATCCATTTGGCGAGATTTTCGTTAATTTGGCAACATTTCAAAAAGTTGCCAAGTTGGCGACATTCCGCCAAATTGGTCGCCAAAATCTCGCCAAGCGTTATGCACTAAGAAATAAGTTATTCTTACAGCAGATAAATGACTATTGGCGTTCAAACACAAAAGTATTACTAAAAGTATATTTTTTCATGAATGGAATGAGCTAGTTCCACCAGAATGATGTAACCCAATTTATCGCATGGTATTACATATGAAAAGTGAACATGTTTCTCAGTAGGAATTTTTTTTTATATGACTTTTTGATAATTTTTTTTTAAAAATGAACAATATCTCGAGAACGGTTCATGTTAGCGTTCTAAAATTTATGTCAATCGTTTTCTAATGAAAAATTACATAAGAAATGTCTATTTGCGTAACTTTACTAGTGGTTTTGATTTTTTGAAGATTTTTTCAAAATTTCATTCGAAAATTTAGGGGGGTTCTTAACATTCGATTGCATATAAAAGCAATAGGCTTCCAGTGTTTACGGATTGTGATTTTTGTACCAAATTTGGTTCGAATCGGTCCATTCGTTCGTCAGTTATCGTCTCCACAGACTCACTGACACACACACATACTTTCACACACACACACACACACATACACACACACAGACATTACTTCAAAAATGTTTGATTCGTGATCAGGGATGCTTGAAACGTGCTCTCCCGTCGAAAACTCGAATTCGAATTTTCGACCCCGTCACAATACTTTCCTTATACATTATGTATATAAGGAAAGTAACAACCAGTTCATTTAGGTATACTGTACAGTCAATACAGATTGTTAATTATTAGAATTGAATAACTAATAATTAACAGTTAAATTAATCGTTAATAATCAACATAAATATTAGCATAAATATTAATTATTATTGCATATTAACTCATTTTGTTTTATATTGATGTATGTCATTAGTAACAGTTAACTGTTAAACTATAATTATATTACTTTGCTAACTACTAGTCCATGTTAGTATTTAGTATTTATTAAACTCAATTCCAGCAGTTTATATTAGGCCTTAGTTTACAAGGAATAATATTGAGCAACAGCCCGTTTTCACTTCAAAATGCATAAACAGTTCTGAGCCCGGTTACAGAAAACTACTGAAATAGATTTCTTGAAATTTAAACGTTTATAAATTGAAAACATATGTTTCCGCTTCAAGAGTAAAAGTACTGACAGAAAACGACGTGCAAAATTTCAAGTATTTTCCCATTGCGGAAACATATTAATTATTATCGCATTTGAAATCTTAGTTAGCATAAACTATGTATGTATATAAACTATATAGTATAATATTCCTATATTAATTACTATTTTATATTAAATTAAACTAATTAAAAATATAACTAATAATAGAATGTTGCTAATATAATAACTATATTTGTTAAAATGTAAAAATAATTTATGTCGTTACCGAAAATAATTATAACTATTAGTCTCACCATGAGCTAACTTATGTGTGGTATAATATCAAACATAAATTCACCTCAAAAAATAATCGGCGGCGACCGGGAATCGATCTCAGACCTTTTGGTGTGCTCCCAATTATGCTGCTAACTACACCACTCCGATCGTGTAAGGAAGTATCTTGCATACTCTGGCTTCAAAACAAAAGCGTTATCCCAACCCCTGTCAGCTACATCACTCCAATCAGCTACATCACGTTACACGATTCTTAATACTTACAATTAGTACTTAATCTTTTACGAAGCACAAGTGGCAGGTTAACGGAAAACTGTTGAAAAAAATAAAACGGGCTTCGTGTTAATTTGATGTCAATAATCTGCGCAACGGTGCACAATTGCTCATTCATCCGGGATGATTTTTACTTTCTCGTACTTTTGCGATAAAATATTGTTTTGTCGAAATTTTTCGAATTCAAGATTTTGATTAATAAGCACGTTTTAAAAACTCCTGGGCCCATCTTCGATGGAAGGATGTGTGTATATGTGTTTGCATGTGTGTGTTTGTATGTGTAAGAGGTATGGACACGATAACTGAAAACCAAATGAGTAAAATGCGGGGACACGATAATAATCACAGCTATAAAATTTTAGGTATAGTTGCATCTTTGGAAAATGAATGGTTAGAACACATTTATGATAGTATATGGTAAATTGATAATTTGAACAATGGATGTTAATGATATAAAAAAAAAAATCTGATGTGGGCAACACATGACTTTCCTTATATAATGTAATGAATTTACTACTTTTACAGTAAAAAAAAATAGGATTTTCTTATAGTATATACTAATATTCTTTCCACGATATTGAATTTTCGACAATTAGTCGTCATTTTCATTGATTTAGCATCATTTTTATCCATTTGGCGAGATTTTCATTAATTTGGCAACATTTCAAAAAAGTCGCCAAGTTGGCGACATTCCGCCAAATTCGTCGCCAAAATCTCGCAAGCGTTATGCACTAAGATAAAAGTTATTCTTACAGCAGATAAATGACTATTGGCGTTCAAATACAAAAGTATTTTTCAAAGTATATTTTTTCATGAATGGAACGAGCTAGATCCACGAGAATAATGTCACCCAATTTATCGCATGGTATTACATATGAAAAGTGAACATGTTTCTCAATAGGAATTTTTTTTTTTATGTGACTTTTTCATAATTTTTTTGAAAAATGTACAATATCTCAAGAACGGTTCATGTTAGCGTTCTAAAATTTATGCCAATCGTTTTCTAATGAAAAATCACATAAGAAATGTCTATTTGCGTAACTTTATTAGCGGTTTTGATTTTTTGACGATTTTTTCAAAATTTCATTCAAAAATTTAGGGGGGTTCTAAACATTCGATTGCATATAAAAGCAATAGGCTTCCAGTGTTTACGGATTGTGATTTTTGTACCAAATTTGGTTCGAATCGGTCCATTCGTTCGTCAGTTATCGTCTCCACAGACTCACTGACACACACACATACTTTCACACACACACACACACATACACACACACAGACATTACTTCAAAAATGTTTGATTCGTGATCAGGGATGCTTGAAACGTGCTCTCCCGTCGAAAACTCGAATTCGAATTTTCGACCCCGTCACAATACTTTCCTTATACATTATGTATATAAGGAAAGTAACAACCAGTTCATTTAGGTATACTGTACAGTCAATACAGATTGTTAATTATTAGAATTGAATAACTAATAATTAACAGTTAAATTAATCGTTAATAATCAACATAAATATTAGCATAAATATTAATTATTATTGCATATTAACTCATTTTGTTTTATATTGATGTATGTCATTAGTAACAGTTAACTGTTAAACTATAATTATATTACTTTGCTAACTACTAGTCCATGTTAGTATTTAGTATTTATTAAACTCAATTCCAGCAGTTTATATTAGGCCTTAGTTTACAAGGAATAATATTGAGCAACAGCCCGTTTTCACTTCAAAATGCATAAACAGTTCTGAGCCCGGTTACAGAAAACTACTGAAATAGATTTCTTGAAATTTAAACGTTTATAAATTGAAAACATATGTTTCCGCTAGAAGAGTAAAAGTACTGACAGAAAACGACGTGCAAAATTTCAAGTATTTTCCCATTGCGGAAACATATTAATTATTATCGCATTTGAAATCTTAGTTAGCATAAACTATGTATGTATATAAACTATATGTATAGTATAATATTCCTATATTAATTACTATTTTATATTAAATTAAACTAATTAAAAATATAACTAATAATAGAATGTTGCTAATATAATAACTATATTTGTTAAAATGTAAAAATAATTTATGTCGTTACCGAAAATAATTATAACTATTAGTCTCACCATGAGCTAACTTATGTGTGGTATAATATCAAACATAAATTCACCTCAAAAAATAATCGGCGGCGACCGGGAATCGATCTCAGACCTTTTGGTGTGCTCCCAATTATGCTGCTAACTACACCACTCCGATCGTGTAAGGAAGTATCTTGCATACTCTGGCTTCAAAACAAAAGCGTTATCCCAACCCCTGTCAGCTACATCACTCCAATCAGCTACATCACGTTACACGATTCTTAATACTTACAATTAGTACTTAATCTTTTACGAAGCACAAGTGGCAGGTTAACGGAAAACTGTTGAAAAAAATAAAACGGGCTTCGTGTTAATTTGATGTCAATAATCTGCGCAACGGTGCACAATTGCTCATTCATCCGGGATGATTTTTACTTTCTCGTACTTTTGCGATAAAATATTGTTTTGTCGAAATTTTTCGAATTCGAGATTTTGATTAATAAGCACGTTTTAAAAACTCCTGGGCCCATCTTCGATGGAAGGATGTGTGTATATGTGTTTGCATGTGTGTGTTTGTATGTGTAAGAGGTATGGACACGATAACTGAAAACCAAATGAGTAAAATGCGGGGACACGATAATAATCACAGCTATAAAATTTTAGGTATAGTTGCATCTTTGGAAAATGAATGGTTAGAACACATTTATGATAGTATATGGTAAATTGATAATTTGAACAATGGATGTTAATGATATAAAAAAAAAATCTGATGTGGGCAACACATGACTTTCCTTATATAATGTAATGAATTTACTACTTTTACAGTAAAAAAAAATAGGATTTTCTTATAGTATATACTAATATTCTTTCCACGATATTGAATTTTCGACAATTAGTCGTCATTTTCATTGATTTAGCATCATTTTTATCCATTTGGCGAGATTTTCATTAATTTGGCAACATTTCAAAAAAGTCGCCAAGTTGGCGACATTCCGCCAAATTCGTCGCCAAAATCTCGCAAGCGTTATGCACTAAGATAAAAGTTATTCTTACAGCAGATAAATGACTATTGGCGTTCAAATACAAAAGTATTTTTCAAAGTATATTTTTTCATGAATGGAACGAGCTAGATCCACGAGAATAATGTCACCCAATTTATCGCATGGTATTACATATGAAAAGTGAACATGTTTCTCAATAGGAATTTTTTTTTTTATGTGACTTTTTCATAATTTTTTTGAAAAATGTACAATATCTCAAGAACGGTTCATGTTAGCGTTCTAAAATTTATGCCAATCGTTTTCTAATGAAAAATCACATAAGAAATGTCTATTTGCGTAACTTTATTAGCGGTTTTGATTTTTTGACGATTTTTTCAAAATTTCATTCAAAAATTTAGGGGGGTTCTAAACATTCGATTGCATATAAAAGCAATAGGCTTCCAGTGTTTACGGATTGTGATTTTTGTACCAAATTTGGTTCGAATCGGTCCATTCGTTCGTCAGTTATCGTCTCCACAGACTCACTGACACACACACATACTTTCACACACACACACACACATACACACACACAGACATTACTTCAAAAATGTTTGATTCGTGATCAGGGATGCTTGAAACGTGCTCTCCCGTCGAAAACTCGAATTCGAATTTTCGACCCCGTCACAATACTTTCCTTATACATTATGTATATAAGGAAAGTAACAACCAGTTCATTTAGGTATACTGTACAGTCAATACAGATTGTTAATTATTAGAATTGAATAACTAATAATTAACAGTTAAATTAATCGTTAATAATCAACATAAATATTAGCATAAATATTAATTATTATTGCATATTAACTCATTTTGTTTTATATTGATGTATGTCATTAGTAACAGTTAACTGTTAAACTATAATTATATTACTTTGCTAACTACTAGTCCATGTTAGTATTTAGTATTTATTAAACTCAATTCCAGCAGTTTATATTAGGCCTTAGTTTACAAGGAATAATATTGAGCAACAGCCCGTTTTCACTTCAAAATGCATAAACAGTTCTGAGCCCGGTTACAGAAAACTACTGAAATAGATTTCTTGAAATTTAAACGTTTATAAATTGAAAACATATGTTTCCGCTAGAAGAGTAAAAGTACTGACAGAAAACGACGTGCAAAATTTCAAGTATTTTCCCATTGCGGAAACATATTAATTATTATCGCATTTGAAATCTTAGTTAGCATAAACTATGTATGTATATAAACTATATGTATAGTATAATATTCCTATATTAATTACTATTTTATATTAAATTAAACTAATTAAAAATATAACTAATAATAGAATGTTGCTAATATAATAACTATATTTGTTAAAATGTAAAAATAATTTATGTCGTTACCGAAAATAATTATAACTATTAGTCTCACCATGAGCTAACTTATGTGTGGTATAATATCAAACATAAATTCACCTCAAAAAATAATCGGCGGCGACCGGGAATCGATCTCAGACCTTTTGGTGTGCTCCCAATTATGCTGCTAACTACACCACTCCGATCGTGTAAGGAAGTATCTTGCATACTCTGGCTTCAAAACAAAAGCGTTATCCCAACCCCTGTCAGCTACATCACTCCAATCAGCTACATCACGTTACACGATTCTTAATACTTACAATTAGTACTTAATCTTTTACGAAGCACAAGTGGCAGGTTAACGGAAAACTGTTGAAAAAAATAAAACGGGCTTCGTGTTAATTTGATGTCAATAATCTGCGCAACGGTGCACAATTGCTCATTCATCCGGGATGATTTTTACTTTCTCGTACTTTTGCGATAAAATATTGTTTTGTCGAAATTTTTCGAATTCGAGATTTTGATTAATAAGCACGTTTTAAAAACTCCTGGGCCCATCTTCGATGGAAGGATGTGTGTATATGTGTTTGCATGTGTGTGTTTGTATGTGTAAGAGGTATGGACACGATAACTGAAAACCAAATGAGTAAAATGCGGGGACACGATAATAATCACAGCTATAAAATTTTAGGTATAGTTGCATCTTTGGAAAATGAATGGTTAGAACACATTTATGATAGTATATGGTAAATTGATAATTTGAACAATGGATGTTAATGATATAAAAAAAAAATCTGATGTGGGCAACACATGACTTTCCTTATATAATGTAATGAATTTACTACTTTTACAGTAAAAAAAAATAGGATTTTCTTATAGTATATACTAATATTCTTTCCACGATATTGAATTTTCGACAATTAGTCGTCATTTTCATTGATTTAGCATCATTTTTATCCATTTGGCGAGATTTTCATTAATTTGGCAACATTTCAAAAAAGTCGCCAAGTTGGCGACATTCCGCCAAATTCGTCGCCAAAATCTCGCAAGCGTTATGCACTAAGATAAAAGTTATTCTTACAGCAGATAAATGACTATTGGCGTTCAAATACAAAAGTATTTTTCAAAGTATATTTTTTCATGAATGGAACGAGCTAGATCCACGAGAATAATGTCACCCAATTTATCGCATGGTATTACATATGAAAAGTGAACATGTTTCTCAATAGGAATTTTTTTTTTTTTATGTGACTTTTTCATAATTTTTTTGAAAAATGTACAATATCTCAAGAACGGTTCATGTTAGCGTTCTAAAATTTATGCCAATCGTTTTCTAATGAAAAATCACATAAGAAATGTCTATTTGCGTAACTTTATTAGCGGTTTTGATTTTTTGACGATTTTTTCAAAATTTCATTCAAAAATTTAGGGGGGTTCTAAACATTCGATTGCATATAAAAGCAATAGGCTTCCAGTGTTTACGGATTGTGATTTTTGTACCAAATTTGGTTCGAATCGGTCCATTCGTTCGTCAGTTATCGTCTCCACAGACTCACTGACACACACACACACACACACACACAGACATCACTTCAAAAATGTTTGATTCGTGATCAGGGATGCTTGAAACGTGCTCTCCCGTCGAAAACTCGAATTCGAATTTTCGACCCCGTCACAATACTTTCCTTATACATTATGTATATAAGGAAAGTAATAATAGCTTACGAAATCTGAAAAAGATGCATATTTTTTTTCTTTCATTTTAATAATGATTGTGATGCAAGTGTGATGAAGGCTGTGGAATGTTATTCTTTGAGAAAGTCGAGTGGAGATTCACATTCCAGTTATTTTATGTGTTTGTGAGGTGTTACAATATGATTGAAAATTGGAATTCCAGTTTTATGTGAATTTATACGTTTAGGACACTCTAGAATACGAAAATACGAATCGACTATTTTTATTATAACGCATTGTGTGTGTGTGTGTGTGTTTAAAACTCTATCTCAAAAACTATCTGACGAATATAATGAAGTTTTATGGAATTTGGTAATAAAGTCACTTATTTAGGAACTCTGTTGATTAACTTTTAGCCCGATTGGAAAAAATATAACTGGCGTTTATTTTGAAAGCGCCCTCGAAACTCGACACATTAAAAAAAATCTGATGTGGGCAGCACATGACTTTCCTTATATAATGTAATGAATTTACTTCTTTCACAGTAAAAAAATAGGTTTTTTTTATAGTAGATACGAATATTTTTTCCAAGACATTGTATTTTCGACAATTAGTCGTCATTTTCATTGATTTAGCGTCATTTTTATCCATTTGGCGAGATTTTCGTTAATTTGGCAACATTTCAAAAACTCGCCAAGCGTTATGCCCTAAGAAATAAGTTATTCTTACAGCCGATAAATGACTATTGGCGTCCAAATACAAAAGTGTTACTCAGAGTATCTTTTTTCATGAATGGAACGAGCTAGATCCACGAGAATAAGGTCACCCAATTTATCGCATGGTATTACATATGAAAAGTGAACATGTTTATCAATAGGAAATTTTTTTTTTTTATTTTATATGACTTTTTGATATTTTTTTTTGAAAAATGTACAATATCTCAAAAACGGCTAGTGTTAGCGTTCTAAAATTTATGTCAATCGTTTTCTAATGAAAAATTACATAAGAAATGTCTATTTGCGTAACTTTATTAGTGGTTTTGATTTTTTGACGATTTTTTCAAAATTTCATTCGAAAATTTAGGGGGGTTCTGAACATTCGATTGCGTATAAAAACAATAGGCTTCCAGTGTTTACGGATTGTGATTTTTGTACCAAATTTGGTTCTAATCGGTCCATTCGTTCGTCAGTTATCGTCTCCACAGACTCACTGACACACACACACATACTTCCCCCCCCCCCCCAGACACACAGACATCACTTCAAAAATGTTTGATTCGTGATCAGGGATGCTTGAAACGTGCTCTCCCGTCGAAAACTCGTACTCGAATTTTCGACCCCGTCACAATACTTTCCTTATACATTATGTATATAAGGAAAGTAAAAATCTGATGTGGGCAGCACATGACTTTCCTTATATAATGCAATGAATTTACTACTTTTACAGTTAAAAAAAATGTTATTCTTATAGTAGATACTTATATTGTTTCCAAGATATTGAATTTTCTTCAATTAGTCGTCATTTTCATTGATTTGGCGTCATTTTTATCCATTTGGCGAGATTTTCGTTAATTTGGCAACAGGAAACATTTAAAAAAGTCGCCAAGTTGGCGACATTCCGCTAAATTCGTTGCCAAAATCTCGCCAAGCGTTATGGACGGAAAAATAAGTTATTCTTACAGCGGATAAATTACTATTAGCGTTCAAATACAAAAGTATTACTCAAAGTATCTTTTCTCGTGAATGGAACGAGTTAGATCCGCGAGAATGATGTCACCCAATTTATCGCATGATATTACATATGAAAAGTGAACATGTTTCTTAACAGTTACTATTTTTTTAATTTATGGGATTTTTTGATAAATTTATTTGAAAAATGTGAAATATCTCGAGAACGGTTCATGATAGCGTTCTAAAGTTTATGTCAATCGTTTTTTCTAAGGAGAAATTACATAAGAAATGTCTATTTGCGTAAGTTTATTAAAAGTTTTGATTTTTTGATGATTTTTCAAAATTTCACTCGAAAATTTAGGAGGGTTCTGAACATTCGATTGCGCATAAAAACTGTCTATTCAGGCTTCCAGTGTTTAGGAATTGTAATTTTTGTACCAAATTTCATTGGAATTGCTTCATTTGTTCGTGAGATATCGTCTCCACAGACCAACTGACACACACACACACACATACAGACATCCCCCTCAAAAATGTTTGATTCGTGATCAGGGATGCTTGAAACGTGCTCTCCCGTCGAAAACTCGAATTCGAATTATCGACCCCGTCACAATACTTTCCTTATACATTATATAAGGAAAGTAATAAAAGACTAAATATTCTTAAATATATTAATTAAATGCTTATTTTATTCATAGATTTTGATGGCAAAATTAATATATCCAACCCAATTACTTCATGATAAACCCGAAATATATATGTTTTAATATTTTGATACCATAGCGCCTTTTTATGTCCTGTGCTACCCGCATACGATTTTAATAAATAGAAAGACAACTTTAAAAGTTGATTGTTTTTAAAAACATGTAACTTTTTGCAAAATTAGAACTTTATTATTATTATTTATTATTATTATTATTATTATTATTATTATTTATTTATTTATTTTATATTTTTTATTTTTTTTAATTTAGCGGCGGACAGCCGTGCTATATCACAGTGTACTCGAATGTTGCGAAAAAAGTTGCCAAAGAGCTACAAATTGAATTTTCATTCGAATTAACAAAAATTGCATTTAACTTACATTATACATAAAGTCTATTGACACATATTCTGAGCACTTGACATTTAGCTCATACAAATTCGCTGCATGTCCGCTCAGCTCAGGACTTTTTTCTCGCACAAATTGTTCTTCTTGAATGTTTCCTAATTCTCTTAGTTTAGAGTGCCCTAACTGAAAGCAATTAATATGCATAAAACCGTCTGATGTAAGGATTTGTTTCCAAGAAAAGAACAATTTCAATGCTCTCCGAAGGAATGGAATTTCTTTCTTTGAAAGAAAGGCGAAAAAATTTCGTAACACGTATTTTGTGAAGGAATATTTTCTATTTCGAATGTTTGACTCGTTTCATTAAAATAAAAGGACAAATTGCCTAATTCGTCATGTAGTATGATGTATAAGGATTTATGCATGATGAATACGGGATCGAAATTGCGTGCATTTGTTGTAAAGGATGAACGCCGTAGAACAATCCGGTGTAATCATATTCATAATTTTCTTGAATGTTTCCTAATTCTCTTAGTTTAGAGTGCCCTAACTGAAAGCAATTAATATGCATAAAACCGTCTGATGTAAGGATTTGTTTCCAAGAAAAGAACAATTTCAATGCTCTCCGAAGGAATGGAATTTCTTTCTTTGAAAGAAAGGCGAAAAAATTTCGTAACACGTATTTTGTGAAGGAATATTTTCTATTTCGAATGTTTGACTCGTTTCATTAAAATAAAAGGACAAATCGCCTAATTCGTCATGTAGTATGATGTATAAGGATTTATGCATGATGAATACGGGATCGAAATTGCGTGCATTTGTTGTAAAGGATGAACGCCGTAGAACAATCCGGTGTAATCATATTCATAATTTTCATTATTAAAATATTTGTTATTCGAAGTTTAAGATCTTGATAACGCTATTCCGTTCGGAGAAATAACAATATTTTGCCCTTTTAGCTCAAAGCGCAGATGATTTTGTTCCTAGGCATCGAATCCCAGAAGGACCGGCGTCATTTTATAAATAAATATTGACGTGTGACAAACAATCAAACCAGTAGTACAATGGAATTCAATTGTCAACACACACATACGCACAGACATCACAGTAAAAGCTTTCGATTCGAAATCTCGGATACTCAAGACGTATAAATTCATCGAAAGTGTTCAAATTTGTTTACCTTTCTTTCTTTCGATCCAGACCGTCCGACCTATCAGAAGGTGTAAGATATTGGACTGCCCGGACAGTGTCACCCAATTTAGGCCAAAAACCAATGGGGACGACACTCTTCTTCCCCTACCACCACCCTCTCGGAAACACTTTAAGACTCACATACTTGAAGTGCTCGTAATTCGCTTGAACACGGGGATAGTTTAGCCTAGAGCTCCTCTACTACAGGCTGACTTATAAAGCATATTGAAGCCCATAGGGTTCCATACTACAGTTACAGAAATTATAAAATAAGTGTTTAAAATAAATACTTTATGTAAAAAAAGAAGTTTCAATTAGAATATTGCAGAACTTAACTCGCACAAGTACGCTCCAGTACCGGGTATCCAATTATTTATTAGCCATTGTTTTATTCTTCCTTCGTTCCTAGGAAAGCGAAATAACCTAAAACCCTTTCTAGAATGATTAGAGCAGTTCGGTGTAGAACAACTAACCATAATTATTTCAATTATACTTCTTAAAGTGAAAATACGAATAGAGCTAATGCTAATGGATTGCGCTTCCAGCTAGGGTGGGCTTCAATATGCTTGATGAGTCAGCTCGTATATAGAGGAGCCTTAGTTTAGCCAAAGACGGGAATCGAGCTTGGGTCGTCCGAGTGGAATCTCCGCTCGCTAAACACTGGGCTGTTCCACCCCGATTTTTCGACCTGTTACAATATCTCTCCTATATAATGTATTTGTACGGAGGAAAGTAATTAAGGAGGAAAGTAAATATTGAAACTCCACGCGATATTGCTTTTTGTCTCGCCGTCTCATCACCTGCCCCATCCTGACGAGCGGTAATGGGTTGGTTAACATGTTCGAGACGGTGTCGGTCCCCGGTCCGACATCGAACTTTCCATTCGGCCGGCGTCGAACCCTGAGGACCGACACTGAATTTTTCGTTTAGCCGGGGTCGGATTCTGTGGACCGACTGCATCAAATCTGATAAATAAACTTAAATTTATAAAACATAAAAAGTACACTTACGAAACTTAATTTATATAACATTAAAACTACACTTACAAAATTGTAATTTATATAGCATAAAAAATACACTTACACTCCTTCAGTGTATTTTATTGAAACATTCTAAACATAAAGCGAAATAGAATATATCTTGCGTTGAGCGCGTTATCTTCTGTGTATACTCTGTACGGTCAAACATCCATGAGTGCTCTGAGCGGAAGTATATCAAAATCGGCTCCGTCTCGAACGTATTAATGTTTGTAATTTTATACATTCTAATTCTGATGTTTGAGTAGAATAGCTGTCTGAATTTATATTCAGATTATAAATTAATACCGCACAGAACCTTTATATGCATGTTCTGAGATTTTGATTTATCTTCTTTAATCCCTCCTGGTGCTGATATATTTTAGAAACAACGTTTGAGACACAACAATTGTCATTTTAGTTAACATGTTCTGCTATAATTTCCTGTTATTTTGAAAAGTATGGTTCAATGATTTTCATTTCTACGGTTGATGGATTTCCTGTTTCTATTTAAACGACTTTCCTGCGGATAAGTGGAACGATAAGCGTTTCAACGGCGTCCGTTGAGGTTTGGCATGTTTTTCACTTACTTCATAGCGTAATTTATGTAAATTTTCGTATTTTTATTAAAATTGCAGTCAAAATGTACTTGATATAAAATCTGGAAAATATGGAGATATTCTTGCTAGATGGAGAATTGAGATGATTTGGACAAAGTTTTATTTATTTATTTTGTATAAAATAGGTAAAATGGATTCTTCATTAAGTAGTTATTGTTATGCAGAAAACACTTCATATTTTATTACAAACTACTTTCATTCAAAAGCAATTATTAAGTTTACAAGAATTGATGACGGAAGAGAATGTGCTGTTGTTGTTGAGACCCAGACCGTCCGACCTACCAGAAAGGTGTAAGGTAACTGTTTGGACGACAGGGAAGAGCCACCCAATTTAGACCGGAATCCAGTGGGGGGGGGGGGCATCCACAGGGACCGGACCCTCCTTCCCCTACTTCCAACCTCTCGGAAGGACTTGCGGACCCACATGTTTAACGTGATCATACTCCGCGTGAACACGGCGACAGTTTTGGCAGCGGAGGGAATCCGGGCCTACCGAGTGCAATTTGTTGTTGTTGTTGAGACCCAGACCGTCCGACCTACCAGAAAGGTGTAAGGTAACTGTTTGGACGACAGGGAAGATCCACTTAATTTAGACCGGAACCCAGTGGGGGGGGCATCCACAGGGACCGGACCCTCCTTCCCCTACCACCAACCTCTCGGAAGGACTTACGGACCCACATGTTTAACGTGATCATACTCCGCGTGAACACGGTGACAGTTTTGGCAGCGGAGGGAATCCGGGCCTACCGAGTGCAATTTCGAGTGCAATTTGTTGTTGTTGTTGAGGCCCAGGCCGTCCGACCCAGGGAGGGTCAGAGATCAAAAGACCAGAATGCCGCCGTTGACAGTATTCTAGAAAGCGGGCGTTATCGCCGTTCGTGACGTCACTGGGTTAGAAGGAGAAGTGCCAGTTTCTCCGACTAGCATTCATTTCTATGGGAAAACATAGACTGTGTCAGTCGTTGTTTTACTATAATTTGTAATTCTATCGTAAAAGTGAAGTTTAAGTGTAAATTTGTGTATTATAGATGTATATATATTAGTATTTTTACGTATATAAAATATAATTTTGGTAAGCACAAAAATGCCTGGTTGATGCTCGGTTGCTTTGTGTTCAAATTATTATAAGAAATCAATGGGATCTATCAGTTTTCATAGATTTCCAAAAGATCCTACACTCCAAAAATTATGGATCGTGATGTGCAAAAGAGAGGATAAAATAAACATTGCTAACGCAACTCTCTGTTCGAGTTACTTTTCTGATGAAGATTTTGAAGAAGAATTTCGGGTTAATTTTGAATTTGAAGCCGGTTAAACGATTAAAACAAGAAGCCAACGGCACAAAAATCTCACATACCATTAATACCGCAGTTAAAAATAATGTTTTTAATATAACAGTATAAAAAATACTTATGATTAACATGTTTCATTGATATGTAAAATAGGTGGTCCTCTAAGTAATCCAAAAAAACAAAATTAATAAAATAAAAACGACTTCATATGCAGTATCTAAAATATATAAAAATAATTTATATTTCTGATACTAGCAATTATGGAGTTTTCTTTCTTTTTTTGGAGGGGAGGGGGGGGAGATATTAGCATTTTGTAAGCTAATTTGCACAGTTTAGTTTATTGCAAAATGTATGTAAAGTTAATTTTAAATACCTTAAGCATTTTACTTTGTTATTAATATACATCATCATAAAACGCAATTCTTTAGTAATCATAATATTGACATTATATTCACATCATCTGAAGTTATGGAACATTTCGTTTTGATATGTAAAAAGCTTATAATACAAAACTAAAATCATCAAAGTTGAAATATAATGCATAAAAAATTTATTTACAATAAAAGTAAAAGCCAGCGGCACATTTTTCAGAAGAAATAAAAAAATGGGAGAATACTTTCTTAGAAAAATGCATGGCGCATATATATCAAAAGAGAAATGCGTTATTAAGAACTTGCAGTCAAAGTTAGCAAGCATTTCACCTTCTATATCTCTAAAAGCCATAACTTTGTTTTCACGAACCAGAACATTCATTCGGATTAAACACTTAAATAAAACTTTCATGCAACAATTAGTAGAGAGAAAAAAGCAAAGAAAAGCCTCTAAATGGTGTAAAAGCAGTATCATGTCATAAAAATGGTATGTATTGATTTATTATTTATGATCCGTGTGAACATTGCTTTGAAATTTTAGAACTGTATATAGTTTATATTTAAAACTGTATAAAGTTTAATAACATCAATTTTGCATTCTTAACATATCTTTGTGAAAACTGACTTATCCAGTGGCTTAGCCAAGAGTCATAATATTCCACTAGCCCACAAAATGCATCGTCTCTTTGTTGGGAAAATAAAATAAATCTACTGCCATTGACCATCCATTCGACCGTCAACTCCCCCCTTTTCTCAAGATCCGATCTACGCTTTTTAATATAATATATAGTTATGTAACTACTAGATTGGTGATATTTCATAGTCATCAATATATGTTATATGTATGTGGGATATTTTACGCAATTAGATATTTTTGAAATACATATTTATATTACATGTAGAAAGTATTATCAATATTTAAGATAATGGATACTATATTCTTAAAAATCCGATGATTAGATATTTATTTATATCTATATTAAAACACTTGAAATATAATTTTTATATTTACTACACTTTTCACGATATATTTCAGCTTTTATTATAAATAATATATGTATTATAATATTTTAATGATAGCCCTATGCATTTATGAGAAGAATCATTTAATTTCATTCTTCTAAAATTTTATTACGAATGATCTTATCTCCTTTTCGAATGATAAGCGCGAACTTTCTAAACTTTATACACGTATCTCTATGTCCCCTCTTCTTGACTTGTAATCTCAGTGACGTCACGCTTCAGGTTTCTCTCCCGGTCGAAAAGCAACCCCCCTTCTCTGACCTACCTTATGTTTAAAGTACCTTGCGTCCGACCTACCAGAAAGGTGTAACGTAACTGGGAAGAGAATGTGTGCATTAATTCGGTTTTATCTCCAGGAATTTGCCGACGTGGTTGTCGAGTGGTCAAGGCAAGCGTTTCCATAGCAATCGCTCGGCCGCCACGTTGTGGGTTCGAGCCCTACGTAAGGTATGGATGTTTGTGGTGTGGGCGCAATGTGATCCGCCCCCCTCTGGTGCGCCTGGGGCAACGTCAATGGACGGCTAAATGGTTCACACTCTGGCCGCTGTAATAAAGGCGAATGACGAAGGTCAAAGTGTCTGGCCATTTGAAAAAAAAAAATCTCCAGTAATTTTTTTTCTTTGCCTTTCCTGCATTACCGTTTCTTGTTAACCCTCATTTACCGTTTTGTTGTTTCCAGTCTGTGTTGCATTTCTCGTAATTTGTACACGCGCAATATAAATACTACGAAAATTGTGTTCGCATTCATAACTATTAAAGCCACCCCTCTCTGTGTTGAGAATATGGCTCACGCTTAACACCTACGAACTACTAGTATTTTATGCCTGCCAAAAGCAGGAAAACTAACACTCTTTAAAAAACATTAATTTTCAACTTTTCTCTAATGGTTTTTTTTTTTTTTTAATATGACGCTTAATGTCAAAATAGTTGTTTTAATCGAAAGTACTTCAGTCACGTTCTTCCCGTGGTCGATACTATTACGACGTGTTCTCTGGATTCGTGAGTGTACTTTCAATATACAATAATGAGTCCACATTTCTGGATAACTAGCAGTTTTATTTTAAAAAGCACTAATAAGCGTAAACAGGAACAATATACAGCGAATAGATCAATAAAATAACAATTAAATGCTCAGCCAAGCCACAAAATAGCGCATACTATTCTCAAAACACTGCCGTATCTCATAATTCAATTTAGCTTGTATCACGTTAACTGTACTCCAACTGAATAATGACTCCTTTTACATACTCTCCGTATAAACTTCCAGAAGAGACTCGCATCTCCCAGAATATTCGTTATTTCGAGAAAGCTTTAATACAAAAGTAGCCGATAAGTCACTAAATCTAGCAACACCTTCCTGAAATTCACAATATGGCAACCCCAGATTCACGTAACAAGAATGGCTACCTGTAAATATGTTTCCTCCTTGAATAGAAGCAAACGCCTTGAATAGAAGCAAAGGTCCGCTATGTATAATTAAAATGGAGGCAAAGCACAGTGAAACTTTTTGCATATTCATAACAATAATATGAGTGTGCAAAATATCAACTTTGTCACCGGAGGATTTGAAAAGACTTTTTGACCTCTCACATTTTGTCTGCCCCCTGGACGTACGATCAAAAATCCGGCTCTGCGTGGTTCTGCCCCGTTGTCGATATTACAAGCGTGCAGAGATTCAGTCTTCTAAGTCACCTGGCGGGCTACTTCTGGAAGGTCTAGAGAGACAAAAGATATTGGACAATTATTATATAAATAATTTTTTACATGTGTTGCCATATGAAAAATATTTGGAGTTTGAGTCTCCATTCGATTTTCTTATATATTCATATTTCATAAAGTTTAGTTTTATTTATATCACAATCATTATCAGTATGAAATAAAAGATATTTGTGCAATTTTTTTTCAATTTTTTTCAGTAACAGCTTAGTCGTTCAGGGCAATAAGGAAGACATTTATTCATCTGTGTTAATATTATAAACTATTGTGACACCAGTAAAATCCAATGAAAAATTCTTATTATCAATCCTGCCATATACTATACAGGGTGTCCCAAAAAGATTGAAACGCGCTTTAATTCTTTACCTGTTGGAGATAAGTGGGCAATGTAAATTGCAAAAATGTTGAAAGTAAGGTAGGAAATAAGACTACTTTAATGAAATAGTCCTCCCATTCATTTTCAAAAAGTTACACTTTTTAAATTTTTATACGATCCCCTTAGACAAATTTGGTCAATCAGAATTTTTTTATTTTTAATGCAACAAGATTATAAACAAAAAAACGCATATCTGTATCACGCTTGTAAAATTGAGCGAGTTATATTTAATTGAAAATTGAACATCCTGAATGGGGACCATATATCAAATCAGAAATGTAAATTTGTGACATATCACGAAAAAGATAAAACTGGATGATAATACGTAGGATACCCAACCGCGTAGTGAGTACCACTGCTTTATATGATCTCTGTCTGTGTAATGCTTTATTTAGATGCATTTGTGATAAAAAAAATTTGACACATATTAACGTATTACTTTCCCTGTGTTCTGACGATACTAATGGAATTTTATTTATCAGTAATGCATAGAAGCCCACAAGTAAAAAACTAAACTATATTTATTTACACTATTATACAGTATACTCTTATTACATAACATTCTTGCCCTATGGCAACTAAACTACAGACCATACTGTAGATAATACTAATAAGAAGCAGACGTTCTGGCAGTTACCTCGACGGAGGTTCTAAGTAGACTAACTAATTTTTCACTAGCGCTCGCCAAATTGGAGACCTCTACTATTAAGGACGCCAAGGGACAACATACCGCCCCGCGTTGGCATGTTGCAGTAACATTCAACTTACAATCTTTACAAAATAATACCTCATACAATAATAATTAGACAAATAACAATACCTATACAAATAACTAAAATAATGATAATTGATACATAAACATCTAAACTGTTATATGATAAACACATAATACCATATAAGTGCAAATACTATACTACATTTTAATATCTTCAATAGGTAATATGCAAATTTTGGAGATAGCTCGAGTAAAAAAACCTGTGGTAGTTTTAACTCTGACTACTCTCACCTTCTCATCCGGACTAGGTATGATTTCTACAATTCTTCCCAGAGTTCATTTTAAAGGAGGTAAATTATCTCTCTTTAGGAGTACCATGCAACCGGTCTGGACATTATCCTTTTGAAACATCCATTTGTTTCTTTGGTGCAAATGATTAAGATAGTCCCGGTGCCATCGGTTCCAAATAGTTTGCGTTAGCTTGGTTACTCGTTGCCATCTAGATAGTCTATTATCGGCTAGTTCTAATAGTTGAGGTTCTGGAAAGGAGTCAATTGCACAACCAATCAAAAAACGAGCTGGTGTTAGCACTTCAAATTCATTAATTTCAGATGATAAGGGAAACAAAGGTCTTGAATTTAGAATACCTTCTATTTGAGTACCAACTGTTAAAAACTCTTCAACTGTTACTCTAGCAGTGCCTAAAGTTCTCTTAAGGTGATACTTACAAAGATTTCACTCCCTCTTCCCATAATCCGCCAAAGTTTGGTGAACGGGGGGGGGGAATGAATTTCCAAATGATTGATTCGGATGACAAATAGTAAGCTAGAGTTTCATCCGGTTTGTATACTAATCTATAGTTTTTTTAGTTCCTTCCGACTTAGCTCCGACAAATGCCGTACTATTGTCAGACATAATGGTTGAGCTTTTACCTCTTCTAGCAAAAAATCTTTTGAGAGTGACAAAGAATGCTTCAGAAGTGAGGTCTGACCTCACTTAGTCTAAATGGTTAGGGCGCGGTAGCCCAGTGGTTAGCGCGCTGGAGTTGCACTCGGTAGGTCCGGGTTCGATTCCAGCGGCAGCCAAAACTGCCGCCGTGTTCACGAGGAGTACGATCACGTTAAACATGTGGGTCCGTAAGTCCTTCCGAGAGGTTGGTGGTAGGGGAAGGAGGGTACGGTCTCTGTGGATGCCTCCCCCACTGGGTTCCGGTCTAAATTGGGTGGCACTTCCCGACCGTCCAAACAGTTACCTTACACCTTTCTGGTAGGTCGGACGGTCTGGGTCTCAACAACAACAACTAACTCTAAATGGATGGCTTTGGTAGCAAGGCAAATAAATATGGCTACATAAACTTTACTATAGATTCTTTTTCTTTGATTTCGGTATTTAATTTAAGAAGGTCCACAAAAATCTACACCACTATTAAAAAAAAGGGGGATTAGGGGTTACTCTTTCTGAAGAAAGATTTCCCATTATTTGACTAGCTACTAAAGACTTGTTTCTGAAGCATATGACACAATTATGTACAATCTTTCGTGCAAAAGATCTACCATTTAAAATCCAAAAATTTTGTCTTACATGACTCAAAAGTGATTGTGGTCCTACTTGCAAAATTTTTTTTATGATAACATTCTACAATTAATTCACTTAGTCTGTGATTTTGAGGCAGAATAACAGGATGCTTACTAGAATAATTCAACTTCTAGTAAGCATATCTCATTCATGCAATACTAGTTTTTGAGTTTTGCAAACGTCCACCTACTCTAATTATTTCCTCAGAGTCTAAAAGGGGATTTAAGAACTTTAAAGGACTGTTACCTGTAATGCCTTCCCTTTGTCTCAGGGATTTAATTTCTCTTGGAAATTCCCTATGCTAGACCTGCTTAATTAAAAACATTTCTGCATCTTTTAGTTCTTGTCCACTTGTTCGGGGTCCACTTGTTCGGTGACCTGTGGGTTTACAGTTGCTAATGAATCTGAAAAGAAAACTTAAAATTCTAATTAGTTTAACCCAATTGTTACTAAGATTAAGAAAGTTGGACAAAAAGTCATTAGTCTGCGCAGTCACTGCAGAGTTCAATAGTTCATGAGTGTCTTTAGAGTCATTCAAGATTCTTGTTGTGGCCAAACTAGGTGATAAGGGTTTCATCTCTCTTAGAAAAGTCTCCTCGGTAGTAGAGACTAAGACATCGTTATTCTCGACTGAGATCTCTTGGGTAAGGAAATCAAGACCGTTCCACCACAGACGATTGTCCGATATTTCACCTGGGTCCAAACCTCGAGAAATGATGTCGCCAGGGATGTCTTCTGATGACACGCGTCTTCAATGACAGTGTGCAGTATATCTTTGGATCTCGGCTACTCTAGTTTCCTACAAAAGTTTTTAGCTGATGAGCTGGCGTTCTTATCCACGCAAAGGCAATGGTCGAATCACTCCAGAGGAAGACTTCATCGATTTTCAACTTCAACGAACGAAGTATACGAATAATTAATTTTGCTAAAAGAAAACAGGCTGAAAGTTCTAATCTTGGAATTGAAATTGTCTTCAAGGGTGCTACTAGAGATTTACTACTAAGGAGTTTTGACGAAATATGCAACTGATTGATGCACTGTACGTAAACGACAGATCCGCAAGAGGACTCGAATGCATCGGCGAACCCATGCAATACTAGTTTTTGAGCATCTGGCACTAAGATATAGCGATCAATGTGAAGACTCTCTATAGACTTTAAAGTTGTGGTGAACTGAAGCCAAACATTTACAAGATGTTCAGGAATGGGATCGTTCCAGTGTAACTTGTGAAGCCAAATCTTCTGCATAAATATTTTAGCCTTTACAATTACAGGCCCTATTACAATTACAATTACAGGCCCTATTACAATTACAGGCCCTTTGCAATTACAGGCCCCCAAGCGGATCAAATATCCTAGCTATATCCGAAAGTACGGATCTCTTGGTTATCCTATCTGGTTGTTCCATAATAACTTTGAATGAAAATACATCCATGTTCGGTTTCCATAAAATTCCCAGAGCTTTAGTTTCATGGACAGATGTGAAGGAATAGTCTTCATCATGGTTAGCAAGATTAGTCAACAGTTACCAGGTCATATCGTTGAAGCTCATTAAGTTTGAAAAACGATTCACACTTAAAAATAGGATTATTCATTTGGCATATAACACAAACTTTGCTACTAGAATTTCCCGGCTTGACAAACAAAGTTTTCGATATTTGATTTCGCTCCAAAATATATTTGAGTTTACCACTTGGATTAGTGTTTGCTTGCAAATTTCCAAGAACCCTTTCGGGACGATCGGCACGCCCGCGTATCGGCTGCGAACTTGCATTCAAGGACGGACGGCACGCACTCGTGACGGAGGAAATTTTACCGTAAACGAAAAGTGGCACGCATGCGTGCCTTCACGTGGAACGTTTTTATTTGTCTACAAGATGGCGTCAAATGTCCGTGGAACTAACTTCAATGCATTTTGCAGATGCATGACCTTGGCATAAGAAGGATCGAATGAATTGTTTCTCCATTTGGAGCGGTGAAACATGATTTTGAAATATAAACAGACAGAGCAATTCTCACAGCATCAACAATTTTATACTTGAGTTTCGGGTTTTATTTTTATTTCGTTGGTGAATCATAGTAAATAAGAGAGTATTTTTTTTTTTGGGGGGGGGGGGTTTAGAGGCAGTGAAATTATTCGTTTATTTCGGATAAAAGAATGGGAGCAGCTAACGAGTATTTTGTATTCAGATTTGTATGAAAAATATGCATCAAATAGAAAATAAATATTTCTTTTATTCCTGAAAAAAGTAGATTTCTGTGTTGAATAGGTGATTTTTAGTGAATCTTTTTCGAGAGTTAGGCTTAGCGCGAAAAATTTGCCGTCCTTTGGGAACAGTTCGGAAGCGAAGCGCTCCGTCTTTTGGGCAGCAGCAGCTGCGGAATGCCGCCGTCGCGAAAGGGATATGCAACGCTTCTGCAAAAATTCTGTAAAATTGCTCCATTTCGGTATTTCGGTGGAAGCTAAACTAAGTTCAAACTGCTTTCTAGTTTCTCTATCTATTTTCTTAAGAATTAGGTGTATCAATAACACTTCCGAGAATTGATTAAGCTCCAAACCTATTATTTTAAGAGCTCGGATGTGTTTTTGACATTCATCGACTAATGTTCTCAAACTTTTTGCAGATTCTTGAGCTGGTAATTCTATAGCTAATATTTCATTTAAGTGACAATTTACAGTTATTTGTTTATTTTCGAATCTCGTTTCTAATGCTTTAAACAGTGATATAATATATAAATCATCTAGAGTTACGATATCTACCGCAGCTCCTCTAAGAGTGAATAGTATAGTTTTTGAGAGTCATTCAACTTGTCATTAGAATGAATTAAAGTAGAAAATTGCTCTTTAAATGTGTACCAATCTTGATACTGTCCAGAAAAATTTGGCAATGGGATATCAGGAAGTTTTACCTTTATTTTGTCTATTTTAGTGTCACTAAGTATAATATTGTCTTTAACTTCACTTAATTTCTTACTAGAGGAAATAATAAGACTTTTAGGTCTTACCTCTAGACTTACCTCTCTTCTTTCGCATTGTTCCTCCAACTCCAACACAGCAGTTTCTAGCGGTAGCAATTCATCATCATTTTCTACTATGCTGAAGTATTCCAATTTTATTTCTTCTAACTTATTTTCTAATTTTCTCAAATTTTCCAATTTAGTTTCAGTTTCGGATTCTACATTGTCCTTTTCACCAGCTTCTTCTATGTAAGCTGCTATTCTAGTTATTTTTCCTTTGACAGACCCTCTCTGTCTGTTCAAAACTATGATTTTCTCTTTGTTGGACATATCGAACAAACTAAGGAACTAAAGTTCGACAGTTTCTATTGGTAATCACTACTTACTATTTTTCTTCGCCGTATTTCTCCGGCTCGCACTGACCGTGTTCTGACGATACTAATGGACTGTAATTTTATTTATTAGTAATGCATAGAAGCCCACAAGTAAAAAACTGAACTATATTTATTTACACTATTATACAGTATACTCTTACTACGTAACATTCTTGCCCCATGGCAACTAAACTACAGACCATACTGTAGATAATACTAATAACAAGCAAACGTTCCAGCATTACCTCGACGGAGGTTCTAAGTAGACTAACTAATTTTTCACTGGTGCTCGCCAAATTGGCGAGCTCTACTACCAAGGACGCCAAGGCGCAACACCCTGCAATACATGGTAATGTTTAGGGAAAGTATTGGAATCTTGTCGAAAATCGCTACTCGAGTTTTCGACGGATCTACACGTTTCGAGACCTCTAGAATACGAAAAAACTATTTTAGCGTGACGTCTGTCTGCGTGTCTGTGTGTCTGTCTGTTTATATGTGCAGATTGTGTATCCACTATAACTAAAAAACTAATGGACCGAATTTCATAAAATTTGGTAGGTAAGTCACTTGTGGGCGAATCTGGTGCTGATTAGTTTTGGGTACGATTCGGGATAAAAGAACCCGCCTTTTTTCGCGAAATGGCCCGCAAAAATTGCCTGTATCCACTCGAGCTGAAAAACTAATGGACTGAATTTCACAAAATTCGGTAGCTAAGTCGCTTGTGGGTCACCTTGTTGCTGATTAGATTTTGGTACAATTCGGAAAAATATAACCTGCCTTTTTTTGCGAAATGGCCCTCAAAAATCGTCAAAATCTAAAATAAAAACTACGTATGCTTAAATATATCCATTAAATGCTTGTTTTTATACATAATTTTTATTTTAAAGACCAAACCCATTTTTATTTTAAAGAAAAGAATAAGACCAAACCCATTACACTAGGACTAGCCGTTCTCGAGATATTTTAGTTTTTTCGTATTTTCTCTACACCACCTTTGAAAATAAGTCCAGTTACCAAATGAGAGCGAAAATTGAATTAAAAGTGAATTAAATTTAATTAAAATAAAGAGAACGTGGATATAAGTCTGCAAGGAAAGTCATGTGCTGCCCATATCAGATTTTTTGTATCTGAACAATTTCCATCGTCAATTTGTTTATGATCCCTATTTTCTCTGATGAAACAGCCTTTCACATGGTATGGAAAAGTGGCATAAATCAGATTTTTTACTTTATCATAATTCATTTGATTTTAAAGACACAGAAATGCGAGTTTTTTTCAATGATTTTGTTACATTAAAAATAAAAAATTTCTGATTGACCAAATTTGTAAAAGGGGATCGTATAAAATTTAAAAGTGTAACTTTCCGAAAATTAATGGGAGGACTATTTCATTAACGTAGTCTTATTTCTTACCTTACTTTCAACATTTTTGCAATTTGCATTGCCCATTTATCTCCAACAGGTAAAGAATTAAAGCGCGTTTCAATCTTTTTGTGACACCTTGTATACTACCATTACTGTTCCAGGAATTATCATTGTTTACTATAGAATGCTATGAAAATCTTTTAAAGGAAAATAATGTTCGTTTCTCAACTCAGTGACTATGAAAAGGCATTTCATGGTTAATAAGAACACCAAATTTTTAATTTATTGCCATCCCATATATGTCATTACACTATGTCAAATTCGGTTTTTCTACAGTTCAAATGAATTCACAACTTTTAAAGATTCGCTCATCTAACACCCCCATAATTTTAAACCTTCTGAATGAACTTAAAAAAAATAGTAAATATTTAATGTTATTTTGTAGTCAGAATATTTAAAAATGTTTTAAATCAAATATTAAAGAAAAAAAATAATTAATAAAAATATATGGCCCGTCAAAAACTTTTTTACGTTTGGCTCTCCTGTGAATAAGTTCCCTTCCCTAATTCCCACTTTTTCTAATGGTTGAAATTCTCTACATCTTGCAACATCTATTTTGGGTCAAAATTGCTCTTTTTTTTCTTCATCTATTTCATTGGAAATTTTATTATTTTTGTATTTACGTAGTCAAATACGTGTCTCACTGAAGAGTTCAAGATTGTGCTAAGAAATTTTCAGAATTGCAGGTAATACGAAATGTGATTATATGTGCCTTATATGTTTCATCTACTTTCCTTCTGAATAAGTAATAAAAAATATGAAGGAATGTGATAGTTATTACTGCAGCTCTTTCCATCCGGGTTTAAGCGTTGTGAGCACAGTACAAAGTGCACTCACTAAAAATAAATTTGAGAATTCAATAAAATGAAATACTTACACAGGGTGATTGAAAAAAGATGGGCCGAACTTTACGAGGTGGTAGTACACACTGAACCAAACAATTTTTATTTTCCTTATATACATAATGTATATAAGGAAAGTATTGTGATGGGGTCGAAAATTCGCATTCGAGTTTTCGACGGGAGAGCACGTCTCAAGCATCCCTGATCACGAATCGAACATTTTTAAAGTGATGTCTGTCTGTCTGTCTGTGTGTGTGTGTGTGTGAAAGTATGTGTGTGTGTGTGTGTGTGAAAGTGTGTGTGTGTGTGTGAAAGTGTGTGTGTATGTGTGTGTGTGTGTGTGTGTGTGTGTGTGAAATTGTGTGTGTGTGTGTGTGTCAGTGAGTCTGTGGAGACGATAACTGACGAACGAATGGACCGATTCGAACGAAATTTGGTACAAAAATTACAATCCGTAAACACTGAAAGCCTATTGTTTTTATAAGCAATCGAATGTTCAGAACACCCTAAATTTTCTAGTGAAATTTTGAAACATTATCAAAAAATCAAAACCTCTAATAAAGTTACGCAAATAGACATTTCTTATGTAAATTTTCATTAGAAAACGATTGACCGAAATTTTAGAACGCTAACATGAACCGTTCTCGAGATATTGCGCATTTTTCAAAAAAATTATCAAAATATCATATAAAAAAAATTTCCTATTGAGAAACATGTTCACTTTTCATATGTAATACCATACAATAAATTGGGTGACATCATTCTCGTGGATCTAGCTCATTCTATTCATGATGAAAGGTACTTTGAGTAATACTTTTGCATTTGAACGCCAATAGTTATTTATCTGCTGTAATAATAACTTATTTTTCCGTCCATAACGCTTGGCGAGATTTTGGCGACGAATTTAGTGGAATGTCGCCAACTTGACTACTTTTTTAAATGTTGCTAAATTAACGAAAAACTCGCCAAATGGATAAAAATGACGCTAAATCAATGAAAATGACGACTCACTGTCAAAAATTCAATATCTTGGAAAGAATATAACTATCTACTATAAGAATAACCTAATTTCTTTTACTGTAAAAATAGTAAATTCAGTGCATTATATAAGGAAAGTCATGTGCTGCCCACATCAGATTTTTTGTTCTAGTTTACAGGGTCGGACATGAAACGTAAAGGCACCAGTGGGCGCTTATTGGTGAAATCGTTGAGGTAAGGCAAAAACACGATTGACTTTGAAGTTATAAAATGACATTTAATAAACAATAATTACAGAATGGCTCAAAAGAGCAACCGCCAACCTGAATGCACGTCTCACAGCGGCGATAAAGGGATTGGCGAATTCTCTCGAACATATCAGACATGTCGCGCACTTCGGCAGCAGCGGCCGAAATTCTGGCGATGAGTTTGTTCTTTTTCAGATTGAAGGGGAGTGTCATAGACGAGACCCTTGAGATATCCCCACAAAAAAATCCATAGATGAAATGCATATCGACTTTATTCCTATTTGTAAATACCTCCATCGTCTCAAAATTTGGAGCTACGAATAACTGCTGCGAACTGATAAGGCCTTACATTCGGACTAAAATTTGCATAAGAGTTCTTCTTGTTCTTCCCCAAATGAAATTTACATACGTGTTTTTTTTTTTCTTCAACCAAAAAATAACAACCATAATGACGCTTTTAAGTTTGCGGAGCGACCGCTTTCCAACGAGTAAGCGCCTTGTATCGCCTTTACGTTTCATTTCCGACGATATAAACTATGGCGAAAAATGCTTGGTTTAGTGTGTACTACCACCTCGTAAAGTTTGACCCATCGTTTTTTAATCACCCTGTATATATGCATTATGCACATGTATGTTTGTGCAATATTAAGTGCGTAATTAAGTGGTGTGCATGCGAACATGTGTGTGCATTCGTGCGTGCGCATGCTTGAGTACAAAATACACATACAAAAAAGCGGACGTTTATGTATGTATATACATAAACGCGCGCGTTTTCGTATGTGCGCCCCTCGAGCCTCTAGCTGACTCAAATGTAGCCCGCTGTTTAAAAAGGGTTAAAGACTATTGGCATAGTTTGTTTTTTCAGAGTATCTCAAAAAGGTCTTGCGCTGACACACATTATTTTTACCACCGTAATCACGTGACACTGCTTCAGGGCATCGATAGTTAATGTAAGCAAGCAGGATGTTGAATGGTTTATAGTTACACCTGGCTGTTTCGTAGAAGTGGAATTTCACCTCTTGAATTTAGCAAAAGAAAACATATTTTTTTCTTTGTAGGGTATATTTTCTTCGCACTTTCTTTGTAGGGTATAATTTTCTTCGTACATTTCCACTCCATAATGGAGCAAAATGATACATGTATTTGATTAATGAAAGAGGGTCGTTCTTTTCCTTTTGGGTTGTGAGCAGAATCTTGTACTTTCACCTTTCCACGTTCCACGTCGTCAGGTCTCTTCAGAATTGTTCATTTTTGTTTTTACTGTTTACAAAACATGCATAATGAAATTATGATTATTATAAAGTTTAAATTGCAAATTCAAACGATATTTTAATAATTCGATTTTTATGAATTTTTTAGTCGGATTTTTGACTCCAGTGCTAAATTTTTCCTTTGCATAGAAGGAAAGTAAAATATATCTTGAGTATTAGGCAATGTTATATAAGTTATGTAAAGCAAATGTATCTGCTAAATAATCGTTCAATGAAAATTTGCAGAAAGCTTTCAAAATGATTCAATTCTTATGATAACAGTTAAATAAAACTATTGAAAATTGTCGAATTCGATAATAGAATGAATACATGTTAATAATGGGATCAAAATTGAAATTCGGTACGATAAGCATCAGAGCCAGTTCATTTCTAGAATGAATCCAACACACGAAGACCTTTAATTTTTCGAACCTTTTTTGTTGATTTTTAAATGCAATTAAACGTCCACTGTATTAAAATATAAACTTTATTTTCCTCTAGAAAGCAAAAGACAGCACTACATCACTTTATATGCATCGATGATATCGATATGGAAATGATTTGATTACTTTTAACAATGAACTTCTATTGATGATCCAATGATACTGATGTCGCAAGAGCTTGATTTAGTTTAACAATATACAATGCTTATTCACCCTTAATTAATTTTACTGTAAACATGCGTTAAATTTTGAATATGACAATATTTGCACAAATAACTGTTGGTTGAAATCCTGCCAAATATTGCGACAATATGAATTAAACATTTCGTACCTTAAAATGGATAATAGCGGTATAGAAAGATTTTGGTGTACGTCATAAATGCCAAAATATTTAAAATTGCTTAAGCTCTTAGAGAAACTAAGAATTCGAATGTATTTTGATATGCAAAATATTTCAAACAAAACAAGACGTTTTCAATTAGTAAACAAAAACCTGAAAAGAGTTTCAATATTAAAATTATATAAAATATACAAACGATTAAATGCGCTTAATTATAAACAAGCAAGCAAAACGCAAGTTTTTGGATCTACGCTTTTATTTTAAAATACACTTCAACGAAAAAAAAATTTTTTGTATTTTCATCTCATACAATAAAAGTGGGTATCTAGAAATTTAAAACTAATATTTTATATACTCCTATAATTCAATATACTCCAAAATAGCACCATTAAATGTATAGAATAATTTATTTTATTCATTAAATGGTGGTAATGATTCCATATATTTAATCAATGTTTCTATATACTTAATGGTGATATTTCGGAGTATATCGAATTGTAATTATTTTTTTGTTTTACTGAAGTGAGGGAACGAAATCAGCGGTCTTCTTACTTTTGACTTGAAGCGAGGGACCGAAATCAGCAGGCTTCTTACTTTTGACTTGAAGCGAGGGAATGAAATCAGCAGGCTTCTTACTTTTGACTTGAAGCGAGGGAATGAAATCAGCAGGCTTCTTACTTTTAACTTGAAGCGGGGGGACAAAATCAGCAGGCTTCTTACTTTTGACTTGAAGCGAGGGAATGAAATCAGCAGGCTTCTTACTTTTGACTTGAAGCGAGGGAACGAAATCAGCAGGCTTCTTACTTTTGACTTGAAGCGAGGGATCGAAATGATAAATTAAATTCTCACTACTAGATGCGATTTGCTGTTTTTTACCTGTCTCTCTATTGTGTACATGCTTTGTTCTAACTACTCTAAAACTGAACCGATTTTTTTGGAATTCAAATATGTGGTACATATTAATATTTTACAGCCCGAGTTCGTTGCTGAATGTGATAGGATTAAACTAAACTGTAAAGGATTTTTTTTTTACAATTTGGATATGTGTTTCGCAGATCCAATTCGTTTATAAACGTAGTCGGACAAAAATTACGCATGCTGGTATTCAGCTAGCAATCATTATATTTAGTTATCACTTTTTAATGGTAACTGTTTTGTAGACATTTTTTAACTGACGTTAAATTCGGCAACCACGTGAGCGCATGCAAACTGCGTACGATACATGCAATAATGATAACACCACAACATTCTATAAAATCTGAGTAGCGGGTTTACAAAATAAATCACTTTTTCCCTACACTAGTCTATTTACATAACTTCATATAGATTCAATTTGTACTTTCCATCAACATCTTTGACGGACTCGTTCTCGGCTCTTAGTCAAGGTAAGAAGTTAAACACTTGGCACACTGTTTCAACTCGCAAAAATTTTGCATCTAAAAAATGTTTACGTTATTACGTTACGTCCTTACGTCTTTTACTTACGTCATGAATATATTTAGCTCCTTGCATACATTTTCTTTTCGAATTACAGTTCAGTATTTTCAAATGAAATGTACTCCAGGTTCTACTTAAGTCATACGCAAAACTTTTACGTCATTACATCAGTTATGTATGTCATCTTTAACGGGTTTGCAAAGAAAAAAAAATCTGATGTGGGCAACACATGACTTTCCTTATACAATGTAATGAATTTACTACTTTTACAGTAAAAAAAATAGGTTTTTCTTATAGTAAATACTAATATTCTTTCCAAGATATTGAATTTTCGACAATTAGTCGTCATTTTCATTGATTTAGCGTCATTTTTATCCATTTGGCGAGATTTTCGTTAATTTGGCATCATTTCAAAAAGTCGCCAAGTTGGCGACATTCCGCCAAATTCGTCGCCAAAATCTCGCCAAGCGTTATGGACGAAGAAATAAGTTATTTTTGCAGCAAACTATTGGCGTTCAAATACAAACGTATTACTCTAAGTATCTTTTTTCATGAATGGAGAACGAGCTAGATCCACGGGAATGATGTCACCCAATTTATCGTATGATATTACATATGAAAAGTGAAAACTGATGCTGCTTGACTTCGGTGATCTAACGAGAATCGGTGTTTTCAGCACGGTACGGCCGTTGACTTCATATACAAAAGTGTTGAAGTTCCTCGACTCACCCGAGGGTTTCCAGTGGCCATTTTAGTGTCCGGATACCCAAAAGTGTTGTTGTTGTTCAGACACAGACCGTCCGACCTACCTGAAAAGCTGTAAGGTAACTGGGATATCCAAAAATGTGAAGTAACTGTCTGCATGGCCGGGAGAGCCACCCAATTTAGACCGGAACCCAGTGAGGGTGCCAAGCACGAACGCGGTTCAATTCTTCCACTGACCTATCACCCCTGGAAAGGACTTTTGTAGCTACAGATTTATCGAGCTCATACTCCGCGTAGACTCGGGGATAGTTTTGGGTGGTGCCTAGGATCGAACTCGAAATCTCCAAGTACGATATTCTTGCCCTTAACTGTAGGGCTATCCCTTCCCATGTCCAGTTGTCTGAAACAAATTGGGCAAGTTGAGTGATATTTGGTATGATTATTGCAATTATTAAACTCCAAATGCCTCTTAACTTAGGAGGTTCAGTTCAGGAAAAAGCGTTTAGTTTCTGAAGCCTTCTTTTCAAAAATCGAGATGACTTTATTCTTCTTCTTCGGCCTAGACTGTGCGGCCCTCAAACTAGGCACAAAGCATCCGGGAAAATAAAAAGTCCAAGACGCATCACCCCAGAACGGCTACGTACCCCCCCCCCACACACACACACACACTACCACCACCACCACTACACGCACACACATACACACCACCACACGCACACACAGACATAGATAATTTAAGATACGAAAATAAATAAATTCGAAATCAAATAAATAATAATAAGCATAATTTGCCAATTAAATTTAAAGCACTAAGAAATTAACAAACAGGTTATCATTGAAAATACTACTGATAGCAATAATTAAACGACTAAATATACGAATAAAATACCAATATATACACTACGTGACAGTGAGACACCAAGGAGGAGTAGGCAGAAAGTGATGTAAATAGGCAAACAGAGAGAGACAGTAACGAACAATAAGAGATATTTATTGTAACATGATACACCTATACACTGAGCGATAACACCGTCAGATCAGTAGGTTGTAGGATCATCACGAGCGGCGATACAGGCGATACACGTCTAGCTACAGAGTCAATGAGCGTGCGGATGGTGTCCTGAGGGATGGTTGCCCATTCCCTGTCAACCATTTGTCAGAGTTCGTTTTCTAAACGCAGCGGCGGCAGCGCATGCAGGCGACGTCCAATCACGCCCCAGACGTAGATCAGAGGAGACTAATGGCCAGGAAAGCACCTGGATACCTTGCAGGGCATGTTGGCTAATGCGTGCCGCGTGTGGTCGGGCGTTATCCTGCTGGTAAATGACATTGGGCACGCCTGAAGGAAGTGTAATATAACCGGCCGCAGCACGTCATACACATATCGTTGGGCCGTCATAGTGCCCTCAATACGAACCAGAGGTAACCTGCTATCGTAGGCAATGGTGCCCCAAACCATGAAACCACGTTGTCGCGCGGTGTGGCGTTCCATAGATGCGGCCGGATTAGACCTGTCAACATGTCGGCGCCAGACTCGTACACGGCGACTGTCATTGCTAAAATAGAAACGTGACTCGTCTGAAAACACGACCTTGTGCCATTCCACCGTCCATGTGGCTCTGTCCCGACACAATTGTAAACGGAGGCATCTGTGCTGTTGGGGCAATGGCAGTCTTCTTAACGAGGGTCATGAGTGCAAATCGCCGGCAACCAATCAGCGAATAATGGTCCTGGTTGATATGGGAGTGTCAAGGGTGTCCTGCACATGTTGCGAAAGGGCGACAGCAGTGGCCTGCAGAGCCGCCGATGCCTGCCGGCGGATGCGTCGGTCCACGCGTGCTGACGTCACTCTGGCTGTACCGGCACCCTTAAAACGTGCCACATTCCCTTGTTCCGACCACCATCGCCACAACCGATGCACCGTGGACTCGTGTAGGTAGCTGTCTGCTGAGATTTGACGTATGAACCAACCTGCCCTTCTGAGTCCGATCACCATACCCCTCGTGAAATCGTCTGTCTGCTGGAACTGCCTCGGTTGTCGGCGACCTGGGATTCTCTGCTACTACTCGTTTCCTTTGGGACAAAAAAAAATGCAAAACGATTTCCCTGGCAGAGAGAGCGGCGCGACTATTGCCGGTTCTGTAGATTCCTTCCCTCATATCTCCACTCAACGTGTGGTGGACAGATGCGCATTTCGCATCATTTACATAACTCGGTGAGCTGCGTCTACCCTGCAATTTGCATATTTTTCTGCCCACTCCTTATTGGTGTCTCATTTTCACTGTCACGCAGTGTATATAAAAAAAAACAATTAAAAGGAATAATATACAAAATATACTTCAATCAATAGTTATATTATGCCACATATACCACATAAATATTCAAAATTATTTATAATGACCATTCAAAAATTATTAAAAAACACAGAATGCACAAAATTATTAAAATACACAAAAAAAATTACTAAAATACACAAAATCACAATATACACATTTCAATTAATGCATTAAACTTTATATGTTTTAAAAACACATACTACCGGATATACAGGCAATGATACAATACTATTAAATTAACATTATAAAATGAACAATATTACTAAATTGTTGCAGCCCACCATTAGCTGCCGGATCAGCAATCCGGATGCAATTCGGAAATGAATTTATTAAAATATTAATTCAAATATGCTGTAAATTATTCATTTTACATGCAATTTTTCATTTATTAGTATATGGCATCACTAATAGTATGTCCCGTCTTCGAGATATAGCATGTGTTTTATTTTTAAAATGAAAAAATTCTTAAATTAAGTACCTTTAATAATATCAAGTATGTGAATGTTTTGTCCGTACTTTTAAACAGAAATAAAGGGAAATCACTGTTTAGTATTTGAACGGCTGTCGAGGTACAAGTAATTTTATTTTTCCGCAGGGAACGCAATATCTCTCGAAATAATTAAACGAATGGCATGAAATTTGGTACGCTTACTTTAATCGGTAACAACAAAAGTCTTATCGATTTTCAGCGATATCTAATTACGGTAAAGCTGTAATCTGCTTCATTGTTTTCCCAATCGAAATTTATTAAACTGTAGTTAAAGTCACGTGTTGGACACATCAGAGGTTATTTTGACATAGATGCCATTACCTGAAGAACGTTTTCAAATTCAGTTCAATATCCGGGCGTTTAAAGAAATTACTTAAGGGATTTTCCGTTTACTCCCAAGGTAACACAAGGTTACACAAAACTTTTTCTTTACGAAGAATAATTTACTGTTGTCTTCACACAATTGAAACAGCAGAGTAGACATCCTCCCTCTTTTGTTAAAAGAAATGCCAAGTATGTAGTTATGCAAGATAGTTATTGTCGGTGTACATTTTCATAATAGCTTCTTCTCCGAATTGTATTATATTAAAAGAAACTCCATTTTTGGTGCAGACCTAATTATTTTTCCTACATGCATAATATAATGTATAGGGGAACTGTGACTGTGTAGAAAATTCAAATTTGCGTTTTTGACAGAAGAATCTGTTTTAAGCATCCCTGAATTAAAATCGAACGTTTCTGAAGTCATGTCTGATTGTGTTTGTGTGTGTATGTGTGTGTATGTGTGTGTTTGTGTGTGTGTGTTTGTGTGTGTGTGTTTGTGTTTGTGTGTGTGTGTGTGTTTGTGTGTGGGGGGGGGATGCAATACCTCACGAACGGATGAAGCGTTTTGAAACAAATTAAAAAATTTGGCACAATTTTTACAATCAGTCAATAGTAGTAGTAGATGTACTAATCGTGCGAATTAATTTTAAGCACAATAGAATGTTTGCAAGACCTCCCCCTCCCAGATTTGACTGATTTATTGAAAAAATCATTAAATTATCGGGACTTTCAATAATCATAAATAAAAAGTCAGATGTGTGCAGCACAGGATTTTCTCTACATAATGCATAATATAATGTACTTATTTCACAGCAAAAAATAATAATAATAATAATATACAAGATCCACAGTACAATGTTTTTAAACTTGGCATATTATGTGGATGACAACATGTATAAAACCATTTCCAAGTACTCTATTAAATTATATTTCGCGCAATTTGACTATTATCAAAATTGATAGCATCCGAAATAAGCATTATAATTCATATATTAAAAGCCAATAACTAATTCATCAGTTTGGCGTCATCTTCGTTAATTTAGTGTCATTTATATTAATTTTGACGATGTTTTCAATTTAGCCAATTCAGTTATAGGTCATTTCAATAATTTAAAGTGTGACCGCAAATCTTCGTGCAATTTCACGTATTCTGTATGCAAAACTTCGTCTTCCTATTGGAATAAAAGGGATAACAAAATCCATGTAAATGTTGATTTTGCTTCCGTAGGAATGAAGAATGAACTTCGCTTCGCTCGTCTATAATTATCTTTATTCACTTTCTTACTTCAAGGTAATTTTGTTCATGCAATATTTTCGTAATTAGCCTTTTTTACCGTTTCGCGTCTCTCTCTCTCTCTCTCTGTCTCTCTTTTTAATCTGACACGTCACACTTAGCTGAACATGACCACTGAATGAGTTTCCTGCATAGTCGTTCAAGACAGTTATTTATCTTGGTGAAAATGAAGTTTATGACTTTT